>SZWC01006096.1:42138-63404 GCA_023375785.1 Penium margaritaceum | reverse complement strand
AGAGAGAGAGAGAGAGAGAGAGAGAGAGAGAGAGAGGGAGAGAGAGGGAGAGAGAGTGCGTGTGTGTGTGTGCGAGGGCGGGGGGGGCAAGGCCATGCCGTCCACTCTCGAGCAAGGCAAACAAATCAGGCACGACCGTCCAGTGCCAATCCGTCGACACCATCATGACATCCAACCAGAGCTGCAGGGCAGCAGTAGCGGAATGGCAGTGTCTACTCGAATCGTGGTCAGGGTCACCCGGCGGCAGCCGCGGCGGCAGCGGGACCCTGTGGCGACGATGTCGTGCGCTGACCAACCCTCAAGAAAATCTGACGCAAATGCTCCCAGAGACCCAAGTGCGGCGACGCAATATTCTTCCCGGCCCATAAGCCGGGAAAGCTCGAGCTGAGTTAGCAGAAACCAATTGAAAGACGCTCTGAACAGAAGCATTGGGACGTTCTTATTCGGCCGGTGGTGGGTGTCAGTGTGGCACACTGACAAGCCACGTGGCAAAGAGTGGCCGAGTGCCTCCGCGACCGCTTCGGGAGGAAACAAAGGGACCGGCGTCCGTCATGCCGATGCCACTTCGATGGCGGTCGGAAAACGCTATGGTTGCTGCATGGGCGGGGAAGGGTCCTCAGTGGGGTGGAGAAAACACTCACGAGAGCTCAGGTTGCGGGCTGCCTCCCGCGGTGAGGCGAGTGCAGGAGAGGCAAGAGCAGGAGAGGAGGCGAGGGCGTGCGCCATGGTGGCAGATCGAGATGTGCGGGGAGGGTCAGCAGGTGAGGCGGTAGGCAGAGAATGAACTCGCAACCGTGCGGACAGGTGAGAAGACGGATCAAGTCAAAACGCCTAGTGAGCAATCGGTAGACGTGGGAGACTAAGGAGCTTCAGCACTGGCAAGACGGGAGCTGGGTCGAGAAGCGGCGATGTGACGAGACACCAAGAAAGCAACGTAACTAGTGCGGTGTATGTGGGCTGGATGTGAGGCGGCGGGTCGCAAGTGGGTGGTGGCTGATGCAGAGGACAGTCTGGAATGCGCTGGAGTGGCACGGATATGGAGGCATGGGTGATGCCGGTGGAATCGACCCATAGCCCGCTGTGACCAATGGTGAGACTGGTCTTGCAGCTTCGTTCGTACGGGATTCGGAACTGACGATTGGTGGCGAAAAGGGATGCTGTGGTTCGCGAATGTGGGTGGGGTGAGCGGTGGATACGATGGCTCTGAGCGAGGGTAGCGACTGGACTGTTAGCGACGCTGTAGTTTCCAGATCCTCTTTGGTGAAATGTTTATCTCCGCAATGACGCAGTGCAGATCGTTCTCCGATGAGACAAAATGCACATTTTTGTTTCAATACGGAAGACAACGATAATGCTGCCAAGAAGCTTCTATTGATTGGCAAAGCCTAAATCGGGAACCCATCCATCGTGAAGAAATAAAAGGGCATTGGTTTCCATTTTTCATTTGGTCAGATCGTCAACATTTAAACAGGCTTCTCCGAATCCACTCTCTCGAGAGGACAATATTCTCATTCTGATCTTGACTTCCGCACACGTCCTATGGCTTGCCGTGAGAGACCCTGTGGCGGGGCATGCCAGGAGTCGTAAATCCGACTCAATGTAGGAGCATATGACAGTGCATATGCAGTGCATGATGCATGGGATTCGGCCGGTGCAACTGATAGATGCACTACATGACCACAAATATCTCTTCTTTAACGAAGCCCCCAGCTGAACATGAATTCAACCAGCAGGCCCTTTTTTCCCTGTTTATTAAATGGACAAATTGACCTTGGGGCCCGAGTTCTAATGTGGTCCCAACACGAGGATCCGCATTGCCAGATCCATCAGCACCGGAGCCTGTGTTCAAGCGGAGGTCAACGAAAAAGCCCGCATGTTGACGGCGCGATACGAGATGGCCGGCCTGCGACCGGGCTGGCCATCTCAGGTGATTGCTTGCCAGTCTAATGCACCGGGAAACGGAATCGAAAATTTCTTGAAAGTCTAAACCGTGTGGTATTGAAGGATAGCGTCGTTGGAACCTGTTCTGTTGACACGTTTTTTCATTTATGACTTTGTTACTTACTAAACAAGTCCAATTCGGTTCGTTCAATTATCCGCTACTTACCGACTGTCATGGGCAAACGCTGGCCGTCGATGTTTCCGACGGGCCCTGAGCTTGTTGAAGTTGGCCGACGAGGGCCTCTGGTTGGTCAGATCGGCCGGCAGGGCCGAAGGGTTGGTTAGATGTTGAAACGGGTCCCTGTATCTAACCGGGCAACCAACCAGGGCTCCGAGGTCGAAGTGCCCTTATAAAATCCAGGGTGGCTCAGCATTCAATGCAGGTATACAACTTGCACACGAATACCTGTCATACACAAGTTCCAAACCCAGCACATAGGTAATCCTGGAGGTCAAATTCATCCAAAATTGCAACCCGTTCAATATTTTTGACAAATAGCTCTGTTACTCTGAACAGAACATGGGTAGTTCACACCAAAAAGGTGCAAGTAGTGGACGATTCGAGGCATTTGCAAAAATGGATAGTTTTTACTAACATTATCAAATAAAAAATAAATAAAAACATAATGATACATAATTTTGCTCTTCCGCGCTCGAGCCAAGCGACACGTGTGATGTCATGCCATGAGTGGTTGCTTCCATCAACTCTGCCGAAACGTCAGGGGGGGTTTGAGAACATTAAGGTGCGGTTTTAGAAAATTCTAGCGCATCCACTGAACAATATCGCAACATCGACATAGCTTCCGATGATTCTGTCGACCATTCTAGAAAGTGGTCAAAGGTGTTACAAACGGAGAACGGAACATTGGAAACCAAGGCAGGTGGCCGAAATGCCCTCGGCAAATTGGCATGAAATTCATCAGGTCAACGCGTAGTGGGACATAAAATTTAAGGGCATAAATGCCCACTTACACAGTTTAGGGACTCGTGTACATCTGAGACGTAACACTTCCCCCACATTTCGACACGACGTCCCCGTGCGTAAGCGGGTGCGAGCTGGTGACGACGGTAGTAGCCGTCAATTAGATGATCGACGTCTTGGAGTTTGTCCTAGAGCTCCCAATTGTTGTGTGTGGCATCGAACTCGTGCCACTTGACCAAATGCTTGACGTTTTTCCACGATGTTGATGTCCGAGATTCTTTCAGTAACATAATCCTCGTCCAGGTCCACCTGAATAGGAGGCGGAGGTGCAACGTCTCTACCCAAAATTTTCTTGTTGGGGTCCATGTAGTGCTTGAGCTTGTTGATGTGGAGAACATGGTGGATCGCCACACCGTCAGGCAGGCAAAGTCCAGCGATAACATTGGTTTGCATTTGCTCGATCTCTAAAGGTCCGAAGAATCAAAGTTTAATCATTGTGCGGTCCTTTCATTGAAGTTTAATGTTTGACCTGTTGAAGAGAACTCGGTTGCAACTCTTACCACGTCAACATTGCAGCCTACTACTCCTTTCATGGCTGCTTTTGTTGCTACTAGGGTCCGTCGCATTTCCTCCCAAATAGTGGAGAAATCCCGTCGATGGATGTCGACTGCGAAAATATTGCTCTAGCATTGAAGTTTTGCTGGTTTGGCAAGAAATTTACCACTTCAAACGGGATTTTTCTCGTTGTAGTAGAAGTTGCTGACTTTTTTTGCGAGTTCAGTAGTGGGCAGTTTTGTTGTCGAATCTATTTTGTGCGGTTCGCATAAATTGGGGAGAAGCTGTACGAACATTTGATTGGTCCGCTCGGTCAACTCGTCTGTTGGAGGATGGAACTTTGTTGGTACCGAGATCCGAGTTCCATAATACATCATCAATGCGGCTAAAAATGACCTATTGAAGCCGTCGCATCCGTTGCTGAGGATGGTACGTGGCCTGGCCTAAAGCTGCATGATATGATTTAGAAATGGAAGTGTTGTTCCCATCGCGGAGCCGGTGGTCGTTGCCGACATGGAGTGCGACACTCTTTAAAACCTGCTGATCACCACGAGGATGGCGTCATATCCTTTAGGAGTGGCGAGCAACCCCATCATGTATTCCTTGCTGATGTCGCCCCAAGGTTCTATCATAACAGGGAGAGGTTGGAGTAAACATGGTGGTCTTATATGACGAGAGCTTCGCCATTGCCAGGTGTTGCATGGTTTGCAAAAAGCCGCCACATTGGTCTTCCTGAGCATCTTGTCCTAGCCGAAAGTCTCACCTAGACCAGAATATAGGCACTCTTGCAATGGCATTCATGGCAACTCCTCGTTTGATGGCACGATAACCTCTTAAGTGAACCGTCATCGCCAAAAGGGGTCGTCGAACCAGATTTTGGTTTTGTTGTACCGCTGAACTCCTCATAACCCTTTAAGAATAGCCTCTTGAGGTACGAGTCTCGTTCGATAAGTAGCGCGTTGATCTTGGCCAACAAGTTTGATTGCCGACTCACGGCATCCACCAGATTCGTTTTTCTAAGTCGGTTCTCGATGCCATAGTTCAAGTCGGACTCAAGGAACTCCACCCATCAAGCAAATTGACGGCTCAATTTGGGCTGAGTCTTAGAGTGTTTCAGTGCATGATGGTTGGTGCTGACGATGCATCCCTGGCATTCCAAGCAGTTTCGTTTCGTTTCGAACGCGTGCACAACCACGAGAATGTATTTTACATGCATCGCATAGTTGACCTTTGGCCCACATAATGTTCATGTCATGTAAACAACCGGTTTTTCTCCACCCGCCACTGTCTTGGATTATGGCTCTGATTGCTTGATCAGACGCGTCGGTGGCCATGATGTAGTCCACCGTTGGGTCAACCAATTGCAGGAAATGCGCCGAGGTTAGAGTGTTTTTCAAAGAGTTCAATGCTTCTTGTCCACTACTCCCTGAACTCCACTCGATGGTCTACAAGTGAGATCGGAGAGAGGCATGGACATGCAAGCATAGTTCTTTACGGAAAAAAAAACTTCCCAAAACTTTGGAATTCACTTGGAATTCCCAAGTTTTGGTTTGCGTCTGACAACAGGCGGATGCTTCCATCTATTTCAGGCTCATGGCGATTCGTTCACCGCCAATGACGTGGGCCAAAACCTCGATCGAAAGGCAAGAAAAATCGTATTAAAGATTTTTCACTAAAATTCATCTCTTTGTACAACCTCAACAACTTTTTAGAGATATCCATTGTCCTTCCCCCAGGTACGCCTATACATTTGGATGTCCACTTGATATATGGCGATGAATTTGTCCTGGTATAAACAAACAACGTTGGTTATTGCCACCATGAATGTTGGGTGGACGTTTGTGAGTCCAATCAGAATAATCGTGAACTCAGAGTGCCCGTATTTGGTGTGGTATTCCATCTTCTCGATGTCCTTATCAGATGCGTGAATGTCAGGACGGTTGTTTCATAGGTCAAATTTGACAAAAATGTGTCCCAATGGAGGTGATCAAAATGTTTTTCTGCTTGCGAAAGAGGGTCGAGGTTCTTGATGGTGAAGTCATCTAGCACTCGGTAGTCCATGGACACCCACAACTCCTTTACTTTTTTTTTTCACGAACTGTACATGTGTTGTGAAGGGTGATGTGGAGGGTGTGATAAACCCATGTTTGAGTATCTTTTCTTGTTGTCTTTTCAGTTTGATCAGCTCATGGTCGCTCATTTGATAGGTCTCATTAATCATCAATCTCCTGCCAGAGTTCAAGTGTATCTTGTGGTTGACGTTTTGTTACGTTGGTAACTCTTGAGGTATTTAATTGGGGAAAGACCTCTACAATATCCACGACGAGCATGCAAAATCCAAAAGAACGACTTTGAACGTGTCAATTTTCAAAGCCGATGTGGTCGCCTTTGCTGTTGTGATTTCTTCCGCTTCTCATGTCTCGATATGGACTAGCCACAGTTCAGCTCCGTACTGTAGATTTCTATTGGCCATGTCCAAAGGTATCGGCCTTTGTTTTGGGATTGTTGAAACTTCCTTGGCTGCTTGCACCTCCACATCCATTGCTTGCACCTCTACTACTTCCCAAAACCCTTGCTACATTGTGGGTCGTTCGTCTAGAGGTACTTGTTGTTTTCTGACATTCATGCTGACTTAGATGGACCTGTTACTCCAATCCATCTACGGATTGTGCCGGTAGCAAAAAATCCCGCCCAAGGATGATTTTGTGATTGCTAACTGGACAAGTTCTCCAAACCAGTGCACGGTGCTGAACTCTCATTTACAGTCTTAGAGGTTCACGAAGTAGAAGGATGTGCAGTGATTTTTTGACAGTTTTTTCCTTCAAACATTCTTGGTTTGCTTTGCAAACTGTGATTTCAAACCATTTCATTGCTTAAAAGCTAGAGAAACTCCTCCATACAATAATTTTGATACTGTTTTAGGACATTCACAACCTCTTGGTTGTACTAGTAATAGTATCGCTGATTGGTATCCTTAATGGCTCTCATCAAATTTTACAGTCTCAGGGATCCTCTTCCGCTCAGATGGGTGATCAGTCGGCATAGATTTTTCCAAACAGACCAGATTTCCATCGTCTACTCCTACCCTTTGCTGTTTACCGACACCTCATTTCTTTTTGTGACCTCCCTCCCTTTTTTTCCTAGTATTTCCATTCCCGATAGTCACGTGAGACGTGTCCTCGGTTCCCGCAAGTCAAGAAAAGCCATTGATTGTGTCGATCAATGGTATCTATCTCCATCAGAGAGGAGGTTTCAGTCGACAGTGAATTTCCTCCACCACGAGAAGGGTTGTGGCTTGGAATTCGCCAACCATTGGTTTCTTGGGTTGCAACGTTGTAGTCGGCATTGTTGATGCAACCGGATGCTGCTATCATTTGCAAAAGGTTATCTTATATGTCAAATATAGTGAGTGCTTGTCAAATATCTCGCTTGAGGCCATTGTAATAGTACAAATAGTGTTCACAGAGGGCGAGGTTGCTGCTAGTGATGATTTTGCAAAAATTATGCGTGGACTCTGGCACACTAGACTACCAACGCATGTGTTGAAACATGTACCGTACGTCTGACTTCTCGTTCAATTTCCAAAGTGGGTGAGTGTTGTACGTGCAGAGTCATTCCAGTTCTCTTGTGGAGTCAAAGAGTCATGTCATGTGAGATTGATCAGCTTGAGAGATGGAACGCGTGCGGTCAACAATGTGAGAGCAGTCGCACGAGCCGGTGATCGAGCTTCACCGGTCTCTTGCTGTTGTTTGGTTCTCATTAAATCACACCACCAACTCAAAAACATGCCATGTAAAAAACGAAATTGCGAGGTCAATTCTACATTTATCGTTATTGACCTTAGTAGTAGAGAGGTATACCTCGAAACCTGTCAGCCATATCTTGGCCATTGGTCCGTTTGAGCTCATAGGATCAATTGCCTCAAGGAGCGCTCGAAATTTAAAAAACTCTCGTGGTGAGCATTGGTTTAATCCTGCACACATTTTGTAGGTCCTCGATCATCGCATTGAGCTGCTGGAGCAGATGGGCGTCGAGGCTCTAAAAATCTGATAGCTTTTGGTATAGGTCTTCGTGACGAAAGCTTGTTGGTCGTTGCTCCCATCGTGCCGAGTTGACACTCGGCACGATGCGGTCGTCAAGCAAGAAACGGTGCGGTCAGAAGTTTTTCTGAGCTTGCGGGGTCTGTCACGGGATATGCTGCCAGGGTTATCCGTGTTATGGCGCTCACCACGAAATTCGTCTTTGCGGTCTATTTTGCATGAAGAGAATTATTGTTTCTACGTTCCTCACCATCCATCAACAGAGTCTTTGCTGATGATTTTTGTTCTCCACCGGATGTGCTTGCTCTGTTCACCGTTGTCATGAGGTGTGCAAAATTCTCAATAGTGGAGATGTGCTGAAGACTCGTGCTATGTCATTGCCTCTTACCCTAGCGACTTTTAATTTTGATTATGGAGCAGTTGTGAATTTGAGAATATTAATTTTTTTCGACTGGGTAATTGATTTATTTTTTCTTGGAATTCGTCGAAGGTCTCTGGGTGGCACCTTAAATCGGGGACCGGTCTCGAACAAGTTTTCCAATTCGGCGAGCTAGCAAATCGTGGTTGAAAAAAGTAGTTGTATCTATGGTTACACGTGCGATCTGTCAGGTTGACTGTCAGATCGCGTGTGGCAGGTACACATGGTCCTTTTGGGCTGTGTGTACCTGACACGCAGCCGCATCTTGCCGTTTGACATGCAGGGATGACCGCATGTGAAGCAGACGCGGCAATCCGGCGGTTCAAATCACCACTCGGTGATTCGACTTTCCGGACCATGAAGTAGGACACATAGTTGAAGAAACTTGGTTAGTGATGCTTTAGTTTCGACTTTAGTTTTCAGAATTATGAAAGTGCCTGGTTTAATTCGTCAAAGCACCATATTTGACAAGGGAAAAGGGGTTTCAATCAAAACTAAAAGTCAGTAGGGTAGTTGATGTGTCGGTTGTCCCCATAGCACCGTTGCATTCCGATACCAAGTGTTACGTCGAGCGGAACATGGGTGGCTCAACGGGATGAGGTGGGAAGCAGTAGAAGATTTGAGGATTTGGGGTAAATGGATCTTTTTCATTGAAAGATATGTGTACTTCGATGACAAATGTCGAACAAGTTTGGCTCATGTAAACAATGAAGAGAATCACAATGAGGCATATGTTTGGTCTTTGACACTCAAGCCGAGCGACATGTGTATTTTTACGCCGCGAGTTGTCACTTCAAGAAACTCCGTCGAGAAGTCGGTGGGGTTGGAGAATGTCAAGGCGCGGCTTTATGAAAGTCTAGCGCCATCAAGAAGTCAACCAAACAATGTTGAAACATGAAAACAATACAGAATTATTTTGTGGACCATTGTGAAAAGTGGTAAGAGTTGTTGGAGCCTTCACGAATGGAACACTGAGGATCAGGGTAGATGGGAAAAATGCCCTCTACCAGTTCGCCTAAAAAATCTAAGGTCGATTCGCAGTGGGCCACAAGTGTAAGGACAAACGCCCACAAACGCCTAAAAACACCCACTCTCTGATTTTAGGGACTTGTGCATGTCTGGGACGTAACAAGGTGGAGTACATCTTGACAAACTCTCCTCACCTTTTATGCCGAGTGTAACGCGTTTTTTTCACAAGGATGAGGTTTGAAGTAGAAGATGATGCAAGGAATAGAGAAAATCAGATGATTCATATTTGAACGTTTGTGTACTTCAATTAAAAATCAAAATAATAGAGTTTTTTAAGCCCTTGTTTTCAATACTGTCAGCTTCTTATATCCAATAATGATAAATACAATGAGGCATACTTGGGACCTGAGGCGATACATTCAATCAAAGTGCACTTTTGTCATGTGAGTGGTTGCTTTGAAAGACTTCACCGAGTAGACAGGGGATTGTGAGAATATCAGGGTGTAGCTTTATGAACACCCTAGCACCATCAATAAGTCATCCGGACTGTATTGTAACATCGATACAGTTTGCAATAACTCTATCGACCCTACTAAAATTGGTCAAAGTCCTCGGAACCTTCTAGAGATAAATACCGCAGGTCAGGGCGAGTGGCTAAAATGCCATCTCCCGATCATTGTATAAATCCCAAAGTGAACGCGCAGTGGGCCACAGATGCTATGGTAAAAATACCCACATGTGGAATCTAGGGACTTGTGTACATCAACGACGTGACCCTTTTCTCTCATTTTAACCATTATTACCGTGTGTCGCTGTTTGGTTAACGAAGTCACACTCTCACCTCCCTGATGGTGAAGGTGAAGACAATGGAGATTTTCCTAGCTCACGCTCACCGTCGGCCGACGGCGACGGGGCCGCGGTCGAGTACCCTAAAGAAGGAGGATCCTATGGAGGAGTGATGTAGGCCGGGAAATGTAGCCTGACATATGGAGGTGTTTCACATGAAGGTGGCCAACCCCAGGGATATGGGGTTGATGGAAGAGTAGAGGGAACGACAGCATTAGAGTGGGCCCGAGTAGAGGAGGTAGAGGACCGAGAGGGGGTGCTCAAGCTAGAATTGGAAGAAGAGGAGGCAAAACATCTAGTAGTGCGTGTCAAGTGAGCACGCATGGCATGTACAAGACGCAAATCATCCGATGGAGCAGGGCACGTGCGTGTGCAATGCTCAGAGGAGCCATTATTCATAATACAACTATAGTAAACATGTAGGCTGATGTAGGATCTTTGGATTTCTCCTTGTCCCTTCCACGAGCCATGCCATGCCCATGGCCCTGAGAGACGAGGATAGTGTTTGTGGAGGAAGAGTACGAGGAGGAAGAGGAAGAGGCCATAAACACAGAACAGGGGAAAGAGGAGGTTGTAGGAACATTAGCAACCCCCACAACTATTACGCGGTGAAGGCATGTGTTCTAAAGACTGGCCCTCCAAGCGACAAGATACTCAGCGTTGAAGTTCTACAGGGCACCGACACCAACTGGGGATGGAACTAGCTGGGATGCTAAGTGCTGCAACTCATCAGCCTTGATATCACGAAGGAGATCAGATAGCTCGGGAATCAACTTGTTGACCATGGTGAGCACAAAAAAAAGCAGGCCGGATCCAGATTTGCCAAGATCGCAAAGAAGCTTGAGCATGCGTGTCCAGTATGCACAAGCCATTTTGTCTGCACACACCAAGAGCATATTAAATTGAACAATGAGCGTACTTAGGGCTACCTAGCCAGTGATAGTGGTGCGGTGGTGAAGCACAACGTATGCACCGAGTACCTCAAATAGACTCTGAGTGGCAAAATCAGCATTTAAGGTATCGATGACATCAATGAGAGTCCTAGGCGTAGTAGCAATGAGGATCCAGAGAGCATGGGTGGACTGAGGAATAACAACTGTGAAGGGTGGGGCCATTAGAGAGTATAACTCCCATAGTTGTTCCCCCCTAAGTCCAGGCACTAAAATGTACCTCCCAAGAGGAGAAGGTGGGCCCTGTGGCCACGACAAGGGTTTGAGAGAAAAATTCATGCTGGCGTAGAAGTCTTGGCAACAGGATTAATGGCAAGGTTTGCAGTAGCGGTGTTAGCAATGGATGGTGTAGAAGAGGCATCCGCACTGCTGCCAAGTTTGGCAAAAGAAGGTGGAGCAGAAGTAGCAGACAAACTTAAGCATAATGATAGTAACCTCATTAGCGCGATTATCATTGGCCACCTTGAGGCGATATTTAGCCTCCTATTAAACCTCAAGAGCGAGGTTCAGCTGGAACTATAAA
The DNA here is from genome assembly GCA_023375785.1 of Penium margaritaceum. Taxonomy (NCBI): domain Eukaryota; kingdom Viridiplantae; phylum Streptophyta; class Zygnematophyceae; order Desmidiales; family Peniaceae; genus Penium; species Penium margaritaceum. The sequence goes on along the minus strand of SZWC01006096.1, from coordinate 52,240 downwards.
TTTACTATAATTGACTCTTCGTCATCAGACATGGTGAAGACGAAGGGACTCTTCTAGAGAGATTCGGTAGAATTTCTCCCATCCCGGTAGGAATGTGAAAATTGGGAGTGCTCGAGGCATGTTTTGAGAGTATTGTAGGATAGCCCAACCCCAGTGAGGCAAGCACGCCACCACAAGAGAGGAAAGGCTTTGCACCAGCAAGAGAGACATATGCAGAGGAGACCCTTGCAAGGCAACATGAGGTGAGGAGGTGCAAAGAAACGCAAGGAGTGGTGGTAGAGCAACAGATGTTCGAGTAGAGAGGAAAGAGATCGTGGATGCACCTGGGACTTCTAGGGCAAGGGCACTAGTGGTCAATGCTGCACCCAAGGTGGTGAGGATCACCGCTACATAAACAAAAGGTCCAAAGAGGCTGGTGGGGAAAGATGGTATAGATATTGCAGATGAGACAACAATGGTTGTGGATGCACAGATTGCTGAACCGTTAGCTGATATAAGAGATGCTATAGAGGCTATTACAGAGGAAACAATAGATGTGGCTATAGCAATTTGCATGCCAATGCCTAGAACTATGAGAGAAACTGGTACAACTACGATTACAACGTCCGTGTAGCCCTCAGTGGCACATCCTGTTGACATGGATGCAGGTGCACGGAATACCCTAGTTGCTAATGCAAATGTAAAGGCTGCCACAATATCAGTTTCTATAACAACCGAGGCAGCTCACATTAGCTTTTATGCAAGTTCAATAGTATGCTGAAAACGTGCGGCATTCAAATTCGTCATAGTGATGTCCACCTCACTGTCATCGTAGGTGTTTAGGTGAGAGGAGCTTACGGGGTTTTGTTGCATATCCAGTGACAACATCGTTGGTGTGGCTCCAGGCATCACTTCTCAGGGTGCGACACTGACACACATTCACTTCTTTGCAGTACCTACCAAGTGGTGCCGTGCCAGGTACCTCATAGCTAGCCAGCGCAGTCGTGCGCGCCACTAGGATGAAAACTGTTATGGCAGCAGTCAGATGAGGTGGTGTGCAAGTGAATGCAGAGAGGGGTAGCTATGGCTAATTTGGTTACTAATACTTGGTTGCTCAATGCAGCCACACTGTTGATTAGGTCACAATTGCGTAGTTGATGCTACAGCTAAAGGTAGCACTTTATCTGACTACAGTTGTTACACGGATGATGCCTCTCATTGCCGCTTTTGGTGTGCTGATGTTGCCATTGCTAGTAGAATCTCCCAATTGTTGATGTTGATGTAGCCTCCTACGATTACTTCACATTGCTATAACCGCTACAATTGACAATGCTTCTGTTGGCTGCTGCAACTACACTAGTCTAGCATACATTGTTGCTACAGCGCGCTAACACTATTGATAGTCGATGCTTCTTCTAGTGATTTCTAGTGCGTTTCTGTTGATCTTGATGTCACACTTCCGCAACTGGTAGTACCTTTTGTAGCTTGCTACTATTGCTTAAGACTGTTGCCAAAGACGGTGGCTATTGGATCATACTTCTATTACTACTATGTTACAATTGCTATTGATAGTACTCTTATGCTATTGTAGTGGTTGTTGCAGCAATAGCCTGCCAAAGCTACTACATGCTGTTTCCAACGCTACTAGCTAGTGTTGCTAGTTGCCATTGCTAAGTTAGTAGGCTGCTGTTGGTTGCGCCAGCTATTGTCGGTGTTACCACAATGCAGTAGTACATTTTTCCATTGTTGGTGACATTGCTCTGTTGATGCAGCGGGTGGCAGCTGCCACTATGGACGTAGTAGTTGCTGCAACTCCTCAACAATGCCGCCAAGATTGGCGGGTGTTGTGTAGGGATGGAGATGGATACCACTACAAATACTCGGCCTGCTACTCCTAGGACCACCACGAAAGGTGGAGACTTGGCCCTAGCATGGTGGAAGAGAAGATTAGGAGGGAGGGGAACTGTCCGAAAGTGGCACACTATGTAACCGTCCCCCTTAGCTGCCCAGGAGAGGTTATAGGTAGCAGGTGGTTGTGGGGCTGATGCATGGCTGCGAGAATGGCGGCCACAATCTCGGCCCAGGATCTATGAATGTCGAGTGTATTTGCCTTCCTACTTATGCGAGCTTGCTCTCATACCAGGAAGCTGCCATGCTAGACAAGTATATGGCAGCTAGGATACCATGGAATGCTTAGGATGCATGAACGAGTAGGTGCCATGGTTTTTCCATGGAAATTGGAAGCAACAGAACGAGGTACGAGTGAAACTAGTGTTAGGTGTCACACCATGTGGGATAGCCAGCGAGCGAGAAGCGGGCTCACTATCGCTTGCTTTCCTTGAGTGTGATGGACACAAACCACCACCCAATCTAACTTGGGGAAACCTGTCAGACCTACCACCGGATAAAAAACCTGTAGTATTTGGGTTTGGGAGGGCACCCGGCTATCCACAACAAAGTTGGTGCCAACAATTAAAACAATCATAAGGCACACGTCTGTGGTTGGTACTCAATGAGAACCAATGTCGTTGAAGCTCCTTAACCACTTGCAATGGGCCTGCCTTGTTGTAAATTCATGTCAAGATGAATTAGCAGCCATTTTCAAGGTCTCCATTTGGTTAGTCACCTACACTCATGTAGTGATTGTGCAAGGAGGCAGAGGTCACTATTGTCACCGCCATATGACCAACACATGTGAGAATCCACAAACGGTATGTTCATCGATCTATCCAATTCAATCTCAAGGTGGAGTCCAGGCTCCACGTTCATCTCCTCATGTGGGTGGCCTTAGGAAACTTCTAGGAAGCTTTCTAGCCTTTTTGCTGCTTATGTGGCGACACAATCCAGTCAACTGGTGCAATAGCAAGCAAGCAAGATCAAGAAACATCAAAAGTTAGGCTAGGGAGACGTGCAAAGTCCCATAAGCTCCAACAGCCTAGTAATGTAGAGAGAGATGACAACTGACAAGCACACAACATAAATACCTGCCGTGGCGCACGGTGGATGACGCACACGGTAGTGTCAGTTTATCCTAGAATCAGCCCAAACTCAATGTTTTGTCCATACCGTTGCACATAGGCGTCCAGACGCAACACCATTTGAACCTTAGAGATGTAAAATCTTGAGCCAGACGCTACGACTGGTCACACACAGATCTTGCATTGATCAGTAGACACACTTTGTAGGACATGCAAATCCGGCTCAAGACCGAGTCCACCAAGAAAACTCTAGCAACTACAAAAAAACCACAGAGCAACCCACCAAGCACTCGGGTTGTTGTGGCAAGTGTTTGGCAGCTATGGGTGGGTGGAGCCATCATGTGTCAATGCTTCGGCACTAGCTGGGTCCATAATAGGGATCTTCACGTGCATGGACACATTCGAGTGGCCACAGTAAGCTGTACAAGTAGACGGGGACGATTCACATCACAATACTACCCTATGACCCGATGGTATGCATGTCCGTACACGTGCAGAACTGACACAAGTGCGCAACGAGATGCTCGACAGTCCATACTCACACAACCCACTCTCATCTACTCTTTGGCAATGTGCAAAGCCGGACAGAGGGAATGTCCACCATGAACTTTCTACGTGCAAGTGCCTTGGTCAGGAAGTCAACATACTGCATGTCCGTGCCGACCAATATGACAGAGATCACCTGTTGCTCCATAAGATCATGAACAAAGTGATGATCAACACCAATGTGCTTTGTGTGTGCATAAAACACACCAAATTTCTTTGCAATAGTAAGAGCACTCTGGTTGTCACTGCGTGGAATGACGCAAGACATAAACCATCACAATTCACAAAACAAGCACTGTAGCCAAACTGCTCCAATATTCCCAACCCCCAGCACAACGTATTCAACCTTTGACGAGCTACATGTAATACATCACTGCTTGCTGCTGTGCCACAGCATAGTAGTGCCACCCAGTATGAACATGTACCTTGTCCGACTACTCCCATGAGGGCTCAATATCCAGTCACTGTCTATGTAGTTGTCGACTACCACGGAACACTACCGTCCAAACTACAGTCTGAGCTATGGTGTAGAGACCACGTACTGTACCACTTGCATAGCTACGTCAAGGGTTCTCGCTCGAGGACACTATGAAAATGGTACAAGGAGGTTGATGGAAAAGGCAATATCAGGTCATGTGGTAGTGGCCAAGTACATCAAAGAGCCAATCGGGTGTAAGTACATGATTATGTCCACCGTGTCCGCCAGATATCCTGAACAATCCACGTTCAGAGCATCTTGCCCGTAGAGTGTTATGGAGGTGGAGAATATGGGAACTATACCAAGAAGGTCAGCAAACCTCGCCCCAACGACGCGGGCGTAATGTGCTTGATATAACAAGAGTGTACATCACTGACGATTATGTACGATCTCCATCCTAAGAAACACAACTATAGGACCAAGGTCCCTCATCTTATAGGCAGCCTGAAGGACTGCCTTGGCCTCCCTCACGGCTTCCATAGAGGGAGACGTAATCAAGAGGTCGTCCATGTAGACCAGGATGGCGGTAAAGCTCTGAGCTCTGCATCTAAGGAAGAGGGATGGGTCAACGTCACTATGCACGTAACCGGAACATGTTAGTGTGTTGGTGATCTCTGAGTTCCAGCATTTAGATGATGGTTTCAAGCCATACAACGCCTTACACAAGTGCCAGACCTTGTCACCAATATTTAATATAGCTAGATGGACCATGCAGATCTCCTCCTCTAAGGTACCATAGAGGAACATGTTGTTTACATCCATCTCGTGCAGCTCCTAGTTGTGGTGAGCAACAACCCTAAACAGAGTACGTGTGGTGGTTATGCGGCCAACGAGAGCAAAGGTGATAGCAAAATCTAGAGCCTCAACTTGTAAGAATCCCTTGGCCATCAAACAAGCCTTGTAGTGATCTAGTGTTCCATCAGGCTTCACCTTCTCGTGCAAGACCCACTTGGCCTGTAGAGCCTTCTGTTCAGGCGGGAGGTCAGCGAGCTCATTGACACCATGCTCAGAAATGGCTCAATGCTCATCCTCACAAGCAACACGCCACAACTACGCATCCTCAGCTGAGAGTGCCTCCTTCAACGTGCATGGATCACGCGTTGTCGAGGGAAAGCTCTGGGTGGCTAAGACACACAGCTCTAGACTCAATTTATCCATGACAAGGACGGTTACAGTATTACAAACGATTGAGAACTCTTGGGAGACCAACTCGTGACCGATAAGATACACAAAGTGTACCTCTGTACAGTCCGCCTGGACACTCATGCCAAGGGCCTTCGTGCCATGATCACCACTCCAAACACTATGAGTGGAGCTTCTAGGTGCCGAATCGACTGTCTGTTGAGCCCTTGAGGCCAGTGGTTGAAGACGACCACCGGTCTTACAAGAGTAGCCTGAAGCTGAGGTGCTCACATCAGGTTGCGTAGCAACCAACTCATCCATAGTCGTAGGGACTGCAAGCTTGGAATGAAAGGAAGAGTATGTAGTGCGATCATGGACAGGTGCTGGCTCACGCATCGTGGAAGCAGGTTTAGAAAGAGGACAAGGTGTGACAGAGGAGACTGCCACAGGCACTAGATGGGTGTGCCAAAGCAAACCAGCATACGCACGAAAGCAGGTATTCCAGAGAGGACCAACACTGCCACAGAGGCAAGTGTGCTAGAAGGGAACAACATTGGCACACAAGTAGGTGAACGAGAAGGGACTAAGACTGGCATGGGAGGAGTTGAGGAAGAAGGGATGAAGACTGAAACGGGAGCACGTATGCCAAAAGGGATGGACACTGGCACAAAATCAGGTGTGCCAGAGGGAGCCGACGAGGCCACTGGACCGAGAGCCATAATGGTCGGATCGTCATCAGTCAGAGACCGGACCACAGGGTAGGAGGCCCCAACGGACCCATCCATAGGTCTAGACTCCCCCATCCACCGGGAAGCCGTACGGGTGGGAACGTGATCGGTGGCCAACAACGAATGTTGGATAGGTCGCGGCATGTGAGAGCCTCAAAGAAGAGAGCAACTTAAGATTCGATGATGCGGTGACAAGTGAGGTGCCAAAAGCGCCAAGCCTTCAAGCATAAGAAAATGCTGAGGAAGACATACATGCAACCCCGAGGTGAGACCTTGGACCCTTGCAAGTCCTTGGTGTACCAGACATAGGCTATGGACCCCCAAATACGAGCAAGATAGAGGTTGGCGCGATGATCGAACCACAACTCGCACATCGTGACATGGTCCGAAAGAGGACCATGTAGTAGGCGTTTCTAGACCCATGCCATGTAGGAAAACCCCTCAAAGGTAAAGGACCCTAGAAGATCGTAATCAGACTGCATGGTACATTGGACATCCTCCATTGTGCGTATCCAGTGCTCAGACACGTTGTTCTTCTACGGTGTAGCAGGGACATAGTGCTGGTGAAAAATACTGTACTCTACAAAGAAGGTGTCCATCTTGTCTTAGAACTCACCACCACAATCCGAGCGGAACGTGTGGTAGGTCTGACGAGGCTGGCGCTCAGTCATTGCCAGCCACAAGTGAACTGCCAGGGCAGCATCACTCTTGTGGCAGAGGCTACAGACCCACCTCTTCTAGGTATAGTTATTAGTCAAGATGAGGACATATTGCCACCGATCTGAGAGAGACTAGATAGGAAAGGGACCAAGAAGGTCCTAGTGGACCAACTTAAGGGGGTGCAGTGCCCGAATAATGGAGTTAGGGTAGGTGCAACAATGCATCTTATCCCAAGCATAGAAGAGATAATCGGTCTTGGCTGGCTTCTCGAAGGAAGCTGGGTCAAGACCAAGGGTTGGTGGAGTCCAAATGAGCTTGGACATAGTATTTGAGCTCAGACAAAATTATAACAATCGCTGGTGTTGTGGAGAGAGAATACCAATGACAAACACATGTACAGATGCGGAGGAGGGAGAGGAGGCAGAGGAAGTGGTGCGAGACACACGATATAGGTCATCGAAACCTGAGACAGAAAGAACAACTGCACGAGTATCGAGAGTAGTCACAATGATAGAGTCAAAGGAGTGCTTAACAAAAAGATCCATCTTGGTACAAGCACGAACAAGGAGCAGGCTGAGCTCAAGAGGAGGGACGAAGAGCACATAGGAAATGTACAAGGGGCCAGGAGGACCATCAAACCGTACGACCCCAATTCCCTACACAGACATCAACTGGCCAAACCCTGTACAATCGGACAGAACAGATGTAATGGGACCGAGCATGACGAAGTCACCATGATGACAAGTCATGAGATGGGTAGGCAGAGTCAATGATCCAGTTGCCACTCGGCTCATGACCAGTCGTTGACACCAAATAACATGCCATAAAATATTTTGCCTTTGTTGGATGTGAAACAGAGGGCTCGGGACAATGAAGAATGGTACAGACCTGTGACTCATCAAGCCAATTGGTACTATCAGGTTTATCCTCATCACGAGCCAACTGAGCTCCCCCACACTCATCGTCGCGGACAATCGACATAGTAGGACAAGCTCTCCGGGAACCACTCTGCTGTGACAACACACTCGTAACTCCTTGAGTACAAGGTGCTAACAACTGATGAAGCTCTTTGATTGTGCGATCTTGAGAGTCCATATCACCACTGTTGCCTAGTGAAGTTACTGTGTTTGCTGCAGTCATGGACATGGCGTGACTCGTCCGTGTGTCATTAGAGGACATCTGTTGCGCATGCGCCACCTATAGGTCGCACATGATCGGAGGCCAATCACGGGATCCTAATACTTTGTGTAGCGATGAGTGCTCCCACACTTGTAACCATGGATAGAACATCCACTACCACTACTCATTGGCTACTACTACTGTTGTTCCTCGCTGTGTCTATGTTTCCCCTTCTTCCCCGGTGCTTCTACTACTATGCCCTGAGTCTAGCCACTTGGGGTAGAGGAGGAGGAGGAGGAAGCATGGGTTGTGGGGCTGGTGAACTGGGATAGAGGTGTAAGTGGGGTCGTGATCATTGCTACAATAAGTGGACTCTGCTGATGAGCACAACAACCTCATGAGCTGATGTCATCTGGAAAAGTAGCGATTAGCCCAAGGAAGTAGCTGTAGTAACTTTGACAACTCAGAGAGGGCCAAAAATTCAAAGCCCGTAAAGAGCTTCACGTGGTCCAAGTGCACCTCCATAAAGATGGCATCGTTTGCCCACAACTGTGTCCCACCACTAATCCCAAGACGCGTGTAAAGGCGCATGGCGTGTCTCTAATAGTGAGCTGCGAGCTCCGTGGGACCCTAGCAAAGGGAGTGGATACAGTCGAGCCGTCCTTGTGGCATGAGTCTCTGTAACGAGCAGTGTGAGGGCCTGCTCCCAGGCCTGGCATGGATCTGTTCCATTCCCGGTCCCGACCTCACCTAGAAAGGGGCGAAATGCGAATACAGTTCCTTGCAACATAGCATAGAGTGGATAACACATTGGTCTCATTGCTGTTTGGAATTGGTGGGTGTCGTGAGTCTGATATTGGCCATGGTAGTAGGGTCAGACGGCCTTAGAGTCGGCCCAAACTTGTAACAGGATCTCCCAACAATCAAAGCCCTCATCGCTCAATGGGATCGAGGCATCTCAAAGTCCTTCGGTCGCCGCTCCATGGGGAGGGTGACCTCAGGCTCCTGAGTTAGTGGATGAGGCACAGGGAGACCACCAGTGAGAGAAACGCTACCAAGAGTGAACGCTCTAGTACAACGCGGCTGGTCGTGAGGGCAAGAAGATATGGATGAGAGGTTGAGACCCAAGACGAAACTCACGAATGCATTCCTCATGATCGTTAATTTCATCATCATGTTTTTCATCCTCCATCTCCTCCTCATCCCAAGTGTCAACCTGTGATGAGAGGTGCTAAGGCTGCGGTGTTGTATAGGGCATAGACTACTGAACGGATGGTGTAGCTCCAGCAGGTCCTCCTGGAGTCTGTTGTGAGGCCTCTGAATGACCCCTCATTTACTCTGCAATCTCCTGTAGCGCGTCGGTCTGACGCTGCTACTGGCGGCACATCTCATCCTATGCCGGATCCTTGTCAATCACAAGTGATTGCAACTGTGGACTCATGATGTCAGAAGAGTAGGAAGAGGAGGGGTCTCGTAGCCCCTTGCCCTTGTCATGGACTGGCGGCATCGGGGTTGCTCAGCATGGGTCCCAACGCCAATGTTGTCAGAATGAAGAACTGTTGGAGTTTCTCAAGGAGATGGAACACTGGCAAAAATGATTTTCAACCAAATTCAAGTTTTGGTGTTGACGTCATCACCCGTAATGATGAGGTCACTGTGAAGGTTGTCCAAATGTAGTAAATTTTAGAGTGCTTATGCGCCAGAGGATGTTGAATGCAATGGTGGTAGTTTTGTGCAAAAGACCTTAAAAACTAGAAATTTTCACCATTTTCTTTTCAGCCCAAGATTTGGAAAAACATAGATATAAGAGCGTTATTTCATTTCGTGGAGCCTAAAGGGCACAAAACGAGGCAGAACTGGATGCGATGGATAGGATTTTGCAAGAGCTTTCTAATAAGCCAACATTAGTGGACATATGGGACAGTAGTACTCTCCCATGTCTCAAGGGGTGGTAGGTGCGACCGGAGTGAAGTCTCTAGGACCCGTTCTCAACATCACTTGCCCCAACTGCTTCTAGAGAGGATTGGGTAACTCTTGGCTGACCCCTCGTGGCATTGTGATGCAGTTACAAGGTTGTCTCTGTTGCTGCAATCTACTACAACGGGTCACCGTGGCTTGCTGGGTCCTCACAATATTGTGGCTTTACCTGTGACTCTCACTATTACTCCCACAGCTGCGTCTTTGCTGCATATTTCAGCGAGGGATACTCCGCCACTTTGATACCATGAGAAATCGCAAGGAAGTTTCCTAGCCTCATTGTTGCTCACGTAGCAACACAGTCCAGTCTGCTGGCATACTAGCAAGTAAATAAGTGCAAGAAACAACAAGTGTTAGGCTAGGGAGACGCACAAAGTATCATAAGCTCGAATAGCTTAGTAATGCAGAGAGAGAGAGAGAGAGAGAGAGAGAGAGGGGGAGAGAGAGAGAGAGGGAGGGGGAGAGAGAGAGAGAGAGAGATAGAGAGAGAGAGAGAGAGAGAGAGAGAGAGAGGG
>SZWC01006096.1:29733-42070 GCA_023375785.1 Penium margaritaceum | reverse complement strand
AGAGAGAGAAAGAGAGAGAGAGAGAGAGAGAGAGAGAGAGAGAGAGAGAGAGAGAGATGAAAATTGATAAGCACACAACATAAACAATTGCTGTGGCGCACGGCAGGTGACGTACACGACAGTGTTAGTTTGTCCTAAAAACTACCCAAAACCACCTATTTGGACGTAACTCTGTGCACATGCATCCATACGCAACATCGCCTGAAACTAGTGATTTGGAATCTTGAGCCGGATGTTATGACTGGTCACATGCAAAGGTCTGGCATCGATCAGTGGACACATATCGTGAAACATGCAAATCGGGCTCAAGACTCAGTCCACTGGGAAAAATCTAGCGACTGTAAAAAACTACACCCTCGCAAGCACTCGGGACATCGTGGCAGCTGTGTGGCAGCTATAGGTGGATGGAGCTACCACCTGTTGGTGCTCTGGCGCTAGCTGGGTTCGCATCAGTGATCTACACGAGCATGGACATGGCAGAGTGGTCATAGTAAGCTGTACAAATAGACGTGGAGGAATCACATCACAACAAACCTGGTCAACCAGCCATTATCACCTCGTTGTTTTCTTACTCGATAACAGAATCCTTCCTTGTCCTTCTCATTTCTAAGTGATGTTACTCCATTCCATGACATTGTGTGTGTACTCATGCTCCCACTCACTCACACCCGCTAGCCTAGTAGCGTCTACTGCCTACACCGCCCAGGTCCATTCGATGGCATTAGAAAAGTAGGAAATACAATTGCACTCAAGCGCACAGGCGGTGGGATTTTACCTGCTATTTGAGCCATCGAGGCCAACCATTCCTACCGAGGGCTTCAATCCAGTCTTCTACCCACCTACGACAATACTTTGCTACATCCACGCTCCGCTTTGCATAACAGACTCGAGGATGAGGTTTTTACGTACCATACGTACACGAGTCCCTAACCTTCCCTAGTGGGCATTTTTTTATTACACAAATAGCCCATCGCTTCACGAGAACCACAATATTCACTCCAACGTTCGAGGGCAAACTGGCCAACTGTCCCGTCCCCAGTGAATATTCCCGAACCTTCCGACAACTTCGACCACTCTCGCGAACCTACGAACAGAAGTATCACAACGTTTCGGTCGACTTCTCGACGCACCAAGATAAATCTGGATTTATAGAGACACATCTTGCATCTTCACCGTCGACTCTCAAAGATCCCCGACTTCTCGGAGGACCTTCTTGAATCAGACCACTCATGACACGACTCTGTACGCGTCGCTCGACAATCGATCCAACGACCCGACTATGTCTCGTTCATAACTTGACACTTGTATGTATATGTCTGATCATTTCGGCACTTGTCATCGAATAACACATACCACTAATTGTAGATTTCTTAAGTGATCCATATTCTAAATCGTGTTCTCCCTCGCAAGTTCTACCTCTTCACCATCTATGCTCCGTTTGGCATAACACTTGGTATCAAAGCGCAACGGTGCTGGAGAGGCATCCAAATATGTTACCCATCTGGAGGACTAACACGTACAAGCTAACGCATCTCGCACATCAAGACTTTGCAGACTTTGTGACTATGAAATGAGGCAAGCGAGCGCAACCGACGACCAGTAGCGGGTCTTCAGCGACGACTTCGGCGATGGAGGAGCAGAACGCGCCAATGCACTCGAACCCTGAAGCAATAGCGAATGTTGGCGTGGCAGGCTACGCGGCAGCTGGATTGACCTCTACAGCCTCAATGACCTCTCCGGTCATGGACCCAATGGTGATGAACCAGCCGCCCCTACCAAAGGCCTCGACGAGGACAGTAGGGACGGCAGGTGGCACTGGACGACAGGCACGGATCAACGAGGAATTGGTGAACTGTTTCTCCGCGCTCAAAGGAATCAACAATCACTTGCTATAACAAGCCAACATCGCAATGGAGGCTCTTCGCAGTGCAAGCGCGCGTGAATCGGTGCTTTTCGCAAGAAAATCCCAACTCTCAAGCGAGCCCAAAATTCGTCCGGCTCCACCTGAACCGTTCGATCATACGAACTCAAAAGGACCGACGGTTGTGATATGGCGAACGAGTTTAGAGGTGTATTTCTCTGCTACTAAAGTCCACAACGATCAAAAGAATATTGACCTCGCAGCCACGCTTTTGCATGGCACGGAGTTAAGTCAATTGTCCAATCTAACGACCATCCAATGGTAGAAGGAGATCGGCGGAGCTTCATCAACGGCCAATGACGCCCATCTCATATCGTCGGCTGCGGGCGTTCTACCCTTCGAGCAGATCAACACAAAGTGGCAAGATGCACTGACGCCATCAATCGACTGGAATGAATTTTCATGCGTGATACTCGTACGCCTTTGTACAGCTGAACGAGAAGTCCGACGCCCGATTCAAACTCCAGTGTCTCTGTCAGCAATCCAGCGTGCCAGAGTACACACGGAGATGCCACACGATTATCACCAGAGCAGACATCACCCCCAACGAGCTCTATTTTCACCACAAAAACGGCCTCAAGCGAGATATCCAGAAAGCAATCGCTATATTTATAATCGAGAACGACTTGCCGCGGATGATCGCAACAACAGAAAGGATCGACAGTACCAAGTAAAACTCTCGGATCTAGGAATCCTACGGTTGGCAACCTCCAAACCACAATTATCGTGGGAATAGAAAAGGCCAGTCGGTGGACTCCTCGACTCCGATGGAAGTGGAGGCCGTCGACCAGAGAGATATGTAAACCTGCTTCAACTGCGGAAAATTAGGGCACATCACTTGAAACTGTAGGAGTAAACAATAGGCCAGAAAGGTGGGAAGTCGTAAAAAAAAGAGTCGATAAACGGCAAAGGACATGAGTGAAAGGCACAACCCTTGTCCGTGAGGAGCAATCTACGCTGAACAATCACCCATCCGAACGGCCTACATCGCCACATAGGGTTTCTAAGATCGCAAAGTTCGACGAGGGATACGAGGATGACCAACCGGCGATACTGCTAAAAGTTCAGCCTTGAGGATGCAAAATTCGTAGAACGGTACCGACACTATTGGAGCGAGGAGTTTCACACAACTCCGTAAGCAACGACATGGTTCGCAAGCTGGGTTTGCAGACTGAACCAGGTGTGTTTGAAGGAAAAACCATTAACGGGAGACTACAGATGCGGAGACTTCGAGAACCATTACGACTACAAGTTGGAGATCTACGGGATGTAACAGTCTGGAGGTCTTGTCCAATGAGCGATCATAAAATCAGCTGACTCATCATCGGCCTCATTACCCTCATCGGCATCAGCGAAGTTTACGATGGTACCCTAGGAGTTCCCTCCACTCGTCCAGGAGTTTGCGAATGTCTTCCCTGACAAACTATCAAAAACAATACCTCCTCAAGGAGACATTGACCATCAAATCAAGCTGAAGATAGAGGCAGTAGACCTACAGGTCGAGGGACTTATCAGATGAGCGATCACGAGCTGACCAAGCTAAAAAAGCAGCTCGACAAGATGCTCGGTTAGGGGTTCATCCACCCATCCACGTCACCATACGCCGCACTAGTACTATCCGTAAAAAAGAAAACGGGCGAGATTTGGATGTGCGTGGATTATCGGGCGGTGAACGACGCCACCATCAAGAACCGCTACCTTCTTCCCTGAGCTGACAAACTTTTTGACCAGGTCCGAGGGGCTCGAATATTCAGCAAAATTGACTTACGCAGCGGATATCATTAGATATGTGTGACAAATGCTGACATCGAGAAGACGGCGTTCCAAACCCACTACAGGCACTTTGAGTTCACGGTCATGCCGTTCGGACTCACAAATGCCCCAGCAACATTTATGGTGGCGATGGACAACATTTTACGACCGTAGCTTGACGATTTTGTCTTAGTGTATCTCGACGACATTATGGTGTACAGCCGCATCCCGAAGGAGCACTATGGACATCTTAACAAAGTCCTCGAAGTTTTACAAAGAGAGATTTTTTTTTGGAAAACTCTCAAAATGTGACTTCAGTCGTCGTTCGATTGAGTTTTTAGGTCACGTCATCAACGACAGACGGATCACCATGGATCTAAAGAAAGTGGCAGCAGTCGTTGATTGGCCGACGTCGACCAACGTTCGAGAAATTCAGGTTTTTCTCGGATTCCGCAATTACTACAGGCGTTTCATAAAGGACTACGCCCGAGTGTCAGTGCCTCTTTCCGGCCTCATTCGAAAAGAAAGTGAGTGGCGGTGAGGAGACAGTGAACAAGAAGAGTTCACTACTTTTGAAACGCTCTGACCTCGACGCCGACCCTACGATTAGCCGATCCAACGGTCGACTACGTCATGGCCACGGTTGCATCATACCGAGCCATTGGCACGGTTCTTCTGCAAGACCATGGCTATGACGAACAACAGGTTGCCTACATGTCTTGAAAACTGCAAGGACCGAAACTCATCTACGTAGTACACGAGGAGAAGATGCTGGCGGTCGTGCATGCGGTCAAGACGTGGCGATGCTATCTGGAGTGTCGTAGATGCATCGTGCGCACCGACCACCACGCGCTAAAATATTTGAAGATGCAGCCGAATCTTAGCCGAATCAAACCCGATGGATGGAGTTACTTGAATCCAGGTTCAACTACGACATCGAGCATTGGCCAGGCAAAATCAGTCGCCGACTAGACCTAATGGCTGACGTGGCAACGCTACAGCTACAGCGAGACCCGTACCTCAAGTGACTGTTTGCACGAGGCTACGTTGAGCACGGGGGATATGTCAAACCGAAATTCTGGTTCGACGCACCCTAGTGGTGATGACGCTTCACTCGCCTAGTGGTCGTTCCCCCAAACGATGAACTTCACCGTATGCTACTCGAGGAGTGCCATGACACCGGACTAGGTGTACACTTTGGAAATGACACGGCGTTGAACAAGTTGGCGAAAAACTATTGGTGTGACAAGATACAATCTGACGTGGCCAGCTTCTTCAAAACATGCGACACATGTCAGCGACAAAAATCACGTCACACGAGGCCACCCGTACTTCTGCAATCCCTCCATGTTCTGATAAAACCATGGACGGACATCTCCATGGACTTCGTCAGAGGATTACCGGTCACACTCGAGGGATATGACGCAATCCTCGTGGTCGTCGACATGTTTTCCAAATTGTCCTACTTGATTTCGACAATAACCACCGTCACCGCCGAGGGAACAACACGACTGTTTCTAAACAACATCGTGCGGCTACACGGCGTACCGAGAACCATCACGAGTGACAGAGACGGTCGATTTACTTGTTGGTGCGAACTGATGACTCGTTACGGCAGCAGCATTCAACTTTGAACGACGTTTCATTCGCAAACCGACGGTCAAACCGAGCAGACACTCGAACAGCTTCTCCGAACACTATGCGAACCTCACGGGGCAGACTGGGCACAAAAACTTCCAACCGCCGAAATCTCATATAATTTGGCAGTTCCCACTGCAACGGGAACAAATCCATTTGAAGTGGTGTATGGCAAACTCCCCGCCACACCAGCTGGACTACAAGGTCGTATCAACATTCACGCAATCGACGCTCAACGCGCAGATTTCACCACCATATGGGAGGAAACACGGCAAACCCTTGCGAAGACACAAGCGAGCAATTTACCGACATCGCAACGACGACATCTTCACCGCTGGCGACAAGTCCTCCTTAGTTCTGCAAACATCAAACTCCGCGGATCAGACTATTTGAAGCTCAAACCCCGATGGTTGGGACCGTTTGAGATCGAGCACATGCAAATCCCTGTAGTTGTGCAACTCAAACTCCCCGAAACTATGCAAGTTCATCCGGTGTTCCATGTCAGCAGAATCAAGCACTGTCGACACCCCGTAGAGAACTTCCCTGGCAGGGATGTCCCTTCCCCACATCCCGGTCAAGTGGACGAAGACACAGAGAATGTCATTGAGGACATCCTCGGCCATCGACTACGAGGCAAGACGACGGAATATCTAGTCAAGTGGAACGGCTACGACACCGTCCATAACAGATGGGAACCCTACAACAGCCTCAGAGACGTCGATCATCTCATCGATCGCTACTACCACAGTCACCGGGCCACATCCGCACCCCCGCCGGGACGTCGTGGCTAGAAGGGGGGAAGTGTTACGTACTAGTCGTACACGAGTCCCTAACCTTTCCGGGTGGGAATTTTTTTTATTACACAAACAGCGCATCGCGTCGCAAGAACCGCGATATTCACTTCGACGGTCGAGGGCAAACTACCCAATTGTTCCGCCCCTAGTGGATATTCACAAACCTTCCGACAGCTTCGACCACTCTCGCGAACTTACGAAAAGAAGTATCACAAACTTTTGGTCGACTTCTCGATGCACCGAGACGAATCTTGATTTATCAAGATGCATCTCACATCTTCACCGTCAATTTTTGAAGACCCCCGACTTCTTGGAGGACCTCCTCGAATCCGACCACTCACGGTGCGACTCCATACGCGTCGCTCAACAATCGGCCCAACGACCCCGACGATGCCTTATTCATAACTCGACACTTGTATATATATGTTCGATCATTTCAACACGTCATCGAAGTGCACTTACCACTAATTATAAATTGTTCAAGTGTCCCAAATTCCAAATCGTGTTCTGCCTCGCAACTTCTACCTGTTCACCATCTACGCTCAGTTCGGCATAACAGAGGCTGGTCGGTTGTTGACTGAGCGGAATTGAAAAACGTTGCCATATATGCGACATGGCATATTGTTGGTCACTTCATTGTAGTAACCTGCCAAACTGCAGCATCTCATTACATACTACATTTTGTGATGGGCGAAATGTCTCATATATCCGCGCAAGTGTGAACATAAGCCTGCCATATCCGCGAGTTAAATAATAATCACGCCATATCCAAAAATTTAAAAAAAGAACCACGCCGTGCCCATTGCATGGCCATGCCCGATCGGCGAATGCAAGTCGCCGGTCGAGCGAAGCGAGGGGGGTGATGTGTCACCCCCGTCGCTTCGCTCTCCCCCAACCCTCNCCGTTCACCCTCAGTGACAAATCATGGGGCGAAATGTTTCATATATCCGCGCAATCGTGAACATAAGCCTGTCATATCCACGAGTTAAATAATAATCACACCATATCCAAAAAGTTAAAAAAAGAATCACGCCGTGCCCATTGCACGGCCATGCCCGATCGGCGAATGCAAGTCGCCGGTCGAGCGAAGCGAGGGGGGTGATGTGTCACCCCCGTCGCTTCGCTCTCCCCCAACCCTCCCTCCCCCCTCGCGAGAATCGCGATCGAGCGAAAACGCCTTTTTCAAATTGTTTTCTTGGAGGACCAAACCTGTTTTTTATCCATTCAAACCGCTTTCAAACCCTACCCCAAATTACACTCGGGGTTTAGGGTTTGATTTTTGCGCGGGCTCTTGCTTAGCCCCGCGGTAGCGGGGCCCAGCAGGTTCCCTTTCAACACATGGGGTGTTTCGGACCCCCCACTCAAAAATATCGGAAACCTTTTTGAGAAAAGTCGCAAACCCCTGAAAAGAGGGGTTTGTGATTTTTCTCTCATGTTGACGACGTCAGCATGTTGTCGCTGGATGGCATGCGGCGTCAACATAGCGTGTACAATCGGATATAGCTTATTTTTTTGCGTGCTCATTGGATATAGCGTTAATAAAGAAGCAAAAAGTTCCGAAATTGGATATGGCGTTGTTAATGTGCGAAACGTGGATATGGCGGTAGATATCGAGAATTCTGTGGGTATATGGTTACTCCCCCGTTTTGTGATTCGAGTACGCGACCCTTGGCTGCACGCGAGCTCCGGTTCTTCCCAGAATGGCTCCAACGTGGGCCATGGTCTGGCGCTCAACCCGTTCCCTGAGCAAGCGGACGAAGACAGGCCAGCTTCGGCAGTGTCATCCGTGAGAAGGCGAGGCAGTAACACCGCGCGGGGTGCAGCGGACAGTCTGGTCCACCAAGAAAAGTCAATTTCCGTTCCTCCTGCGACGGCTGAAGTTGAGCCTGGTGAGCTTGGACCACGATTCTCCAGATTGGTTGGTCGGCGGGTTGGCGGGTCGGCAGGCTGGCAGGTTGGCTGGTCGAAGGGCTGGCAGCTTGGTTGGTTGGCCGGTTGGCTGTTGGTGTGTTGGCGAGCAGGTTGGCGGATTTGCACGTTGGCAGGTTGGTGGATTAGCGGGTTAACTGGGTAGCCAGAAGGCACGTTGACGGGTTGGCAGGTTGGCAGGTTGGCGTGTTGGCAGGTTTGTGGGTTTGCGGGTCGGCAGGCTAGCGGGTTGGCTGGTTGGCAGGTCGGTAGGTTGGCAGGTTGGCTGGTTGGCAGGTTGGTGGGTTGGCAGGTTGGTGGGTTGGCAGGTTGGCGGGTTGGTAGGTTGGCGGGTTGGCAGGTTGGTAGGTTGGCAGGTTGGCTGGTTGGCAGGTTGGTGGGTTGGCAGGTTGGTGGGTTGGCAGGTTGGCGGGTTGGTAGGTTGGCGGGTTGGCAGGTTGGTAGGTTGGCTCGTTGGCTGGTTGGCGGGTGGGCAGGTTGGCAGGTTGGCAGGTCGGCAGGTTGGCAGGTTGGCAGGTTGGCAGGTTGGGGGGTTGGGGGGTTGGCGGGCTGCCTCACACATGCAGTGCGTGGCCTGTTTTTCACTGTTCCATCCACTCAGGTATCAGTTGGCCGGCTCTCAACCTTTTTCTGCCACCATCCTTTCTCGGCGGAACCTGGACCAGCAAGAGGGAGGAGGAGGAATTGGAGGAAGTGGAGGAAGTAGAGGAAGTGGAGGAAGTGGAGGAAGTGGAGGAAGTGGAGGAAGTGGAGGAAGTGGAGGAAGTGGAGGAAGTGGAGGAAGTGGAGGAATCGGTGCAGCGTCACCTTTCCAGGAGCACAGAATGGTTCGGCAGAAGCAGACGGCTCCTCCCGGCCAACGGCGGGATGGACAGCAGCGGCAGCAGCAGCGGCGGCAGGAGGCCTCCACCGTAACCGGGCAGGACAGCGAGGTGACTGCAGCTTCCACATCATCCACTGGAGGTGGCGGGGGGAGGCAGCTCAGGCGGTCGCAGAGGCTGGCGTCGTCGGCCACCACCAGCAGTTGCGGCAGCGAGCAACAGCAGGAGGAAGTGGAGGAGCAGCAACAACAGCAGCAGCAGCAGCAGCAGCAGCAGCAGCAGCAGCAGCGGCAGCAGCAAAAACGAAAGCGGCTAAACACGGTTGCTGCTGCTGCCTTGGCTTCTGCTGCTGCTTCTTCTGTTGCCGCACCTTCTCCTCTCTGTGAAAAAGGACATACGGTGGTCAACCTCTCGAGCTCAAGTGGGAGTGAGAGGGAGAGGGAGAGGGAGAAGGAAAGGGAGAGGGAGGCTGCTGAGCATGAGGAGGAAGAGGAGGTTTCAGGTAGGAACTTTAGGAGTGTGAGGAGGAGGAGGGCGGGCAACAAAGCAGAGCAAGGTACCGCAGTAGGCGCAGCAGCAGCAGCAGCAGCAATCCCAGCAGCCGAAGTGGTAGTGAGAGCAGGAGCAGGTGAAAACCGCCAAGGCAGCGATGATGGCGATGCTGCTGTGCTGCACGCCTCCAGGGGAGGGCGGCGAAGGAGCGGGCTAGGTGCAGTGGCTATTCCGCCCGACGCTGTAGTCATTGTGTGTGCGGACGCACCTGCCTCTGACATCAGGAGTGATGGGCCTCGGACCCGCACACGGTCAGGAGGAGTAGGAGGAGGAGGAGGAGGAGGGGGAGGGGGAGGGGGAAGACGATGTCAAGGACAAGGCAGGGAGGCAGCCACACAAAGTCGACACGGGGGGTCTACCCNCACCTGCCTCTGACATCAGGAGTGATGGGCCTCGGACCCACACACGGTCAGGAGGAGGAGGAGGAGGAGGAGGAGGAGGAGGGGGAGGGGGAGGGGGAAGACGATGTCAAGGACGAGGAAGGGAGGCAGCCGCACGAAGTCGACACGGGGGGTCTACCCCTGGGTTCTATGAGATCCCCGTGATTGACCTGTCGGACGATGACAGTACAGACGGCGGCCCTCCACTTTCTGTTGCTGCCACTGACGCTGGCGTGTCACCTACGACCGCAGCAGATCTCTGCTTGTCTGCTCCAGCTGCCGGAGCGAGCCACACGGTGTGGGAAAAGAGGGACACTGGATCAGCAGACACCCTGGCGACGGCTTCAGGAGGAGGGGCGGGCAGAGGCACGGCCGAAGGGACCGGGGGGTTGGCAGGAGCAGGTGCAACTGCTGGTGCTGGGGACAAGGAGTCCTTGGATCCCTCGGAGGATGGAGAGGACCCTGGTGTGACTGCCAGTGGAAAAAAGGGAGGGGCAGCAGGAGGTGCTGATGTTGTGGTTGCTGGAGTGGCAGCAGCTTTGGCACGGCGTGGCGGCAGCGCAGGGATGGGAGGGGCTGTGACTGTTGGGAATGATGCGTCAGGTGCCAAAGCACCAGCACCGGCAGCGGCAGAGGCAGCAGCAACAGAAAGCTTCAGGGTTGGCGAGGCTTGGCAACAACAGCCTCAAGAGATGGCAGTAGGCGGTACATGCCGGGAGCTTTTGGGAGAAGCAACATCTCTGAAGGCAGCACGTACAGGCGTGTCTGCAGACGCAGCAGTAGAAGGGGCGGCAGAGCCAACGTGGAGGTGTGCACGTTCACCAGACCTGGTGGGGTCTGAGGGCGGAAGAGAAGGGCAGGGGCATCTTGGTGGGAGTGAGCGAGAGCAGGAGGGAGAGGTGGAAGAGGAGGCGGGCACGGATTCTCCTGCTGTTTTCTTCGATGCTCTTTCCTCCCCCACAATTGGCGGACACAGCCCCAAGCTGCAGTCGATTCTGACAGCAGATGCAGCTGCAGGAGCAACAGCACCACCAGCAGCACCAGCAGCAACAGCAGCAACAACAGTTGCTTCAGCCTTGCCAAAGCGAACCAGAAGCTCCAGTGCCTTGACTGTTCCCAGGACCCCTGGAGGTGGCAGTGGAGGTGATGGAGGTTGTGGCGGTGGTGGCGGCGGCGGCGGCGGCGGCGGCGGCGGTGGTGGTGGTGGTGGTGGCGGCGGTGGAGTTGGCGGAGGTGGTGATGGGGGCATTGTTGGGGGTGCTGGCTCTCCTTCTCCTCTTCCCCTTCGTGCTGTTGCTGCGGCTGCTGCTTTCAACAAGGTGCGCAAGGGCAGCCCACGGGTTGTGCGGCGGCTGCGCAGGCGGCGGCTGACAGATCTGCACAGCTCTTCTCCCTCGGCCCATGACACGCACGAATGTCATGGCAGTGTGTTGGACACGCTGCAGGACAAAGTGAGTGGCCAGTGTGAGGAGCTGTTTCTGTTGGCCCCTTGGGTAGCGATGTGTGGCACTGCTGGCTGCTTGTGTAGCGATGTGTGGCACTGTTGGCCGCTTGTGTAGCGATGCGTGGTACTGTTGGCCGCTTGTGTAGCGATGCGTGGTACTGTTGGCCGCTTGTGTAGCGATGCGTGGTACTGTTGGCCGCTTGTGTAGCGATGCGTGGTAGTGTTGGCCGCTTGTGTAGCGATTTTTGGTTCTGTGTTATTCTTGTGCTGCCTGCTCTATTGCCGCTGTCGCATCCCTCCTCGCTCTTGCTGCTGCTTTTCCTCTCGCTCTGCTCTGGCTGCTGCTTTTCCTCTCCTGGCACTGCCCCACCGGCTACGAGCACATTTCTCTCGATTTTCTCGTTGACTGTACAGCTCTTGCTTTGGCGAGCATGGTTGTGGGGCTTTCATTTCCTGCAGCCATCCTGTGGCTACAGCTGCAGATACCCATGGCAGCACTGGTGCTGGTGTTGGTCAGCGTGCGGGTGGCATGGCGCGGAGGAGTGATCGCTCGCCAGCTTCTGCAGTTAGTCTGCCATTTCCTGCGACAGCGTTGTGGGACCACATGCGGATGCGAATGCGAATGCGACTGCGCATGCGCATGCACATGCACATGCCTGCGGGAGGATTTGAGAGGAGGAGAGCTGCGCGTGTCCGTTGCAGAACGGCGGCATGCGCTCGCAACGTGGAGAGGAGCGAGGAGCTCCGAGTGTGCTCTCGGACACGTGCTTCGATCCCACGTTGCACTCATGTGGGGCTGGCCTTGCTTTTCTGCGCCTGCCTTGATGGTCTCAGTGCTGGTCTCTGCCGGTGATTGGTGGGTCCATGCGGCAACGACTAGCTGCCAGCTGCGTGTCGTGCGGTCTGCTGTCCTGCTCATGTTTTCTCGTGCCCCCTGCTTGGTGTGGTGGAAAGCAGGATTCGCCAGCAGCGACGGCGGCAGCAGAAACCACAGCATGGATGCAGCACTATGTGACAACGCAGTCCCTCCTTGGGCGAACGACCACTTCAAGGGGTGACGACAAGCATCCTGGGGGGCAAGAAGAAGGGGGGGGAGGAGGAGGAGG
>SZWC01006096.1:0-14032 GCA_023375785.1 Penium margaritaceum | reverse complement strand
CACGGCCGCCGCTGCTGCTGTTGCTCGCTGATGGTGCTGTTGCTCGCCCGGTTTGCGGCTCCAAGTCGCCACACGGGCGGCCTCGGACCGGCTGCTGCTGCGCGCAAGGGCTCCAACGGCCTCAAGCCGTTGTGGCACGCTGCAGCTGCAGCACGAACCTGCCGTTGCGGTTTCTGACGCATCAGGATGATGGCATATGCGTCGCTGCGTGCTCTTGTCGCTTCAAGCGACTCAGGGTGGTGATGGGTCCAACCAGGACCTGCTGCTGCTGCTGTGGGCTGCTGCCACTGCTGCTGCTCACTGCTGCTGCAGCTGCTGCGTCTCTGCTGCGCAGCACGACGAGCACTGGCTCGCCTGCTCTGATACCATGAGAAGATTCCAGGAAGCTTCCTAGCCTTTCTGCTTGCTAGCCTGACAGCACGGGTCTGGCTGGTTGACACACAGGTCATGCAAGGGACAGCAAGGGTAGGGAGAGACACGTGCACTTGTATCTCAAGCTTCAACTGAAGTAAATGCAGAGAGGAATAACAAATGACAGGTCCACAGCATAAATAGCCGCCGTGGCTCACGGCGGGTGGCGCACACGGCGGTGCCTGTCAAACCTGAACCGGCCCAAAACCACTGTTTTGGCCATAATTCTGCGCACAAGCGTCCAAACGGAGCGCCGTCTGATCCTACGGATGCACGACAAAAAGACAGACACAACGACTGGTCACACGCCTACGTCCGGGAACAGCCGGAGAGTGTAAGAAAACAAACATGTAAATCAGCCTGGCAGGGCTGTCCACCGAGAAAATCCTGAAGACCTCCAAACGTAGTCCGTGGGCTGTGGGAGTCCTCTGGTACACTGGATAGGCTGCCAGGCTGCCTCCAGCGGGTGGAGCATCACCTCAGGGAACTCTGTCTCCAGCTGGGTCCGCCTCAAGGATCTGCACGAGCATGGACACGGCCGAGTGGTAACAACCAATCATACAACTGTGTATGACTGACAACATCACAACAGACGCATTCGCTGTCATGGGAACGTGGTTGTGGGCCATGTGGACATCAGCATCACTTATGCTCTTTCTGACTACTTGCATTGACTCGTGCTGCCTTGGTGCTAGAGTTAGGCACACATAGGTTTATACCCATGGTGAGAATATGTGTGGAAGCTTCCTAGCGACACAGCCGCCGACTAGGCGTTAGTGCGTGGTCAGACGGTGACAACGGTCAAAAGTCGTGCACACTACGGCAAGGGTCTGGCTAGGAGACACAAGGCAAAGTGTCAGAATGCTTCAATAGCAGTTGCAGAGAGAGATGAAAAATGACAAGGCCATGGCATAAGTACCTGCCGCGGCGCACAGCGGGTGTCGCACGCGACATCACACAATCTGTCCAAAAACTGGCCCAAAACCACTATTTTGGCCGTAACTCTGTGCACACATATCAGAACGCTACGTCGTCTGAACCTAGACGTACAGGGTCACAAACTGAACGCTACGACTGGTTACATGCATGCATCTGGTATCAAACGGTGGACACACAATGCAAAAACATGCAAATCGGGCCCACGGCCAGTCCACCGATAAAGTCCTGTGTGCTGCAGAAAAACTGCAGGGGGTCCCGGGCAGTGTCCAAAGCTCTTGAACGGTCTTTGGTCAGATCCAAGCTGGTATTCCACCACCAGACAACGCACCGGTACCACCAAGGTCCGCATCAGGGATCTGCACGGGTATGGACAGGGCCGAGTGGTCACAGTAAACTATACAGGGCGACAGGAACGTTGCAAATCACAACACTCCCCCATGACTCGATGGTACGCATGTCCATACACGTGCAGCACTAAAATGAGTACAACAAGTGCAAGGACAGATGTGACACGGACATAGACACACCCCACACTCAACCACTCTCAGGCAGGGGGCGACGCCCAACAGAACGAATGGCCACCAGAAACGTTCTGCGTGCAAGTGCCTTCATCAAGAAGTCAGCACGCTGCATGTCAGTTGCAAGCCATATGACGGAGATCACGTGTCGCTCCAACAAATCATGCACAAAGTGATGCTCAACCATTGTGTGCTTCGTGCGAACATGAAAGACACCAGAGTTCTCCGCAATGGCAAGAGCACTCTGGTTGTCGCAACGAAGCACTGTGGCAGGTACTGACTGACCCGGCTCAAGGAACAGGCGCTGCAGCCATACCGCCTTAGCAGTCCCTACACCCAGAGCAACACACTCTCCCTCTGATGAGCTACATGCAATGCAACCCTGCTTCCCGCTGCGCCAGGACACAGCGGTACCACCGAGCACGAACACGTAACTGGTGCAACTGCGTCCATCTGGGCTCCAGGCCCAGTCGCTGTCAGTGTAGCCGTCAAGGACCACCGAACACTTTCGGCAAAACAGAGTCCGAGGTACGGTGTGGAGACCACGTACCGCACCAATCGCACAGCCGCGTGAAGGGCTCTAGCACGTGGAGCCTACAAAAACTGAGCAAAGAGGTTGACGACAAAGGCGATGGCAGGACGTGTGGTAGTGGCCAGGTACATCAAAGATCCAATGAGACGAAAGTACAAGGTCACATCCACTTTCTCCCCCAGCTGTGTGGGATCGTCCACCTTCAGGGCATCTTGCCCGTCAGGCGTTAGAGGTGTGGAAGCCGTGGGCACTACGCCAAGGAGGTCACTGAAGCGTTCCCCCACAAGACGTGCGTATCGGGCCTGATGCAGTAGTAGCATACGACGTCTGCCGTCTTGCACGATACTATGCCAAGAAACACCGCTCCAGGACCAAGGTCCTTCATCCTGTAGGTAATCTGGAGGACAGCCTTGGCCTCCTTCACGGCCTCCAGTGAAGGAGACGCGATCAGAAGGTCGTCAACATAGAACAAGATGGCGGTGAACCGCTCAGGCGTCCGTCGGATAATGAGAGAGGGATCTGCCTCGTTCTGTGCATATCCCGCACGAGTCAGGGTTCCAGTGATCTCCTGGTTCCAGCATCGAGGAGACTACTTCAGGCCGTACAAGGACTTGCGCAAGCGCCAGTCCTTGTCACCGTCCTCAAAGCCAGGTGGCTTAGCCATGTAAATCTCCTCATCCAGAGAGCCATGGAGGAACGCACTGTTCACATCCATCTAGTGCAGTTCCCAGTAATGCTGAGCCACTACACCGAACAGAGCTCGAGCTGAGGTCATGCGGCCGGCAGGGGAAAAGGTGTCACTGTAATCGATGCCCTCTTTCTGAGAGTACCTCTTGAAGACCAAGCGAGCCTTGTGGCGTTCCAGTGAGCCATCCGGCTTCACTTTCTTGCAAAAGACCCACCTAACCTGAACAACCTTCCTCCCAGGTAGAAGGTCGACTAGCTCGTAAACTCCGTGCTCTCGGATGGCGGAGAGCTCATCCTCACAGGCAACATGCCAAGCGTCAGCATCTTGTGATGAGAGAGCTTCCCTCAATGTGCCCGGGTCAGGCACCATAGAGGGAGAGCTGTGCGTGGCAAGAGCTCACGCCTTAGTGCTAGGTCTGAGGACCACAAGATCAGCTATTGCATCACAAGCGATATGAAACTCGCGAGTGACGAGATCGTGCCCTATGGGGCACGCTGGATGTACCTCTGTGTGCTCAATGCGGTCACTCAGGCCTAGGGCCTTTGTGCCGGGAGTGGAGCGCCTAGGTGCGGGACCTGACAGTCGTTGGACTCCGGAGTCCAATGGTCGAAGACAACCGCTAGGCTCATATGAGTAACCTGGGCTCGAGGGACGCACCTTAGGCTCAAAGACAAGCACGACCACAACTGGTGAGGGCTGAGGCAAAGGAGCTGGTGATGCCGTGCGAGGAGATGCGTGTGTGGGAGACACGGGACTGGGTGTGACAGTAGGAGGAGGTGAGGTAGGACCACACGTAGAGGCACGAGTGCTGACGGACACAGTTACGGTCACTGGAGTACGCACAGGTACATGATCATGGGTACCTGTGGGGTGCCAGGGAAAAGGGGTAGAAGCCGGCTGTGCTGGAGGGGTCTCTGGGCCAACAGCGATGATCGCTGGGTCGTCAAGAGCCGGAGACCAAGAAGTGGAGGGAGCTCGAACGGACACATCAGCCTAGCGAGAGGTGCTCGTAGGCGCATACTCCCCCATCTGTCGAGAAACCTCACATGTAGGAACATGCGTGACGGACAGCGACGTGATCGATGTGAGATCACGATAGGTGAGGGACTCAAAGAAGAGCTCGTCGCGTGACTCAACGATGCGACGACGAGCAGGATCCCAAAAGCGTCAGGCCTTCAAATGCAGGGAGATGCATGCGAAGGCACACAAGCGACCCCGCAGTGAGACCTTGGACCCTTGCTGGTCCTCGGTTTACCACATAGCAGCCAAGGATCCCCAGATGCGAGCGGGGTGCAGGTTAGCACGGTGGCCGAACCAGAGCTTTTGGTGTGAGGTGGTCCAGAAGGGGACCGTGTGGGAGGGACCATCATGGACGCGGCCCGGAAAGCTACCTCGATGGAACCCATCGTGGATGGTGCTCCGGATGCTACCCTTCTCCCCGGCATGCGAGGTCGCCGCGCTTTTGCGAGACCGCCATCCTCAAGTTGTTGAGGAGGCCGTGGCCGAGTTGGATCGGCTTCATTCCGTTGGCGTCCCAATTTGTTATTTGAACGTGCAATTTGTCATCCGCGGCATCGTGGAGGACCATTGCCCGGAGGTGTTGTGCGAGAATGGCGGCATCATCTCCTTCGGCAAGACGTGGGTACACGAGTTTATGGAGGACTTGGGATGGTCTTGGCGGGCTCGGACAACCACCATACAAAAGCTTCCACATGACTTTGAGACGCGCGTCCGCAACATGATGGTCCACCTCACCAGCATCGTCGCGGGCTACAACATGACGCCGGAGTTCATTGTTAATGCTGACCACACCGGCGTCATGGTGGTGCCATCACACAACAAGACATGGACGCCAGCGGGGAGCAAGGAGGTCGCCATTGTCGGCGCCAACGACAAGCGACAGTTTACTGCTGTCGTGGCGTCCTCCATGGATGACGACCTCCTGCTCATGCAAGTAAGAGCTTGTCCGTACGTCTTTGAATTCCCATCTTTTTCCAGATGTCGTTACGTTGACGATGTGTTAACCGTGGCCATGTCTCGGGTGCAGGCCATTTTTGCCGCCATGACGTCCACGGTTCAACCATCCGGCCCACGTGCGGCGAAGGCCAAGGAGTTTGGGTGGCACCTGACCCAAACACAGAACCATTGGGCCAACGAATTGACCACATGGGAGTGGTTCCGCCATGTCTTGAATCCTTGGTACCGGCGCAAGTGCGCGGCTATGAGTAAGGAAGCTGGCGCGGAGGCATGTGTTGTCCTCCTTGATGCATGGCGCCCGCAATGCACGGAGGCATTGCGGGCATGGCTCAAGGAGACGTTCCCCTTTGTGGTGTCGGTCTACATTCCGGCGGGTTGCACCTTGGAGGTGCAACCCGCTGACGTCGACCTCCAACAACCGTTCAAGGCATACATAACGGAGTGCTTTTCACAATGGATGACACAAGAATCTAAGGAGAACCCAAACATGTGGTTGCCTCTCAAGCAAATGAAACAGAACATGCTAGGATGGATGCTTGAATCGTGGATGCGGCTTAAGGACATGACAGACACCATCCATGGCACGTGGTCCAAGTGCGGGTTTGATGACATTTTCTCTCAAGAGTTGCAGGTCATGGCCTTGAGGCGGTGTGTGAGCCGTGGCCAGTTCCTAGGGGACAGTGAGATTCCTAACGATGATGAGCATGGCATTGTGTAGATCGGCTAAGTGGTGAAGTGTATTTTCCGAGAAATTTCTGGTTTACGCCATAGCGTGCTGTCTTTGTTCCCCCCGTTAGCCGTCCCCCCTCCCCCCCCCCCCGGCACGGCGGAATCGCCTTGCAACCAAGACACACGCCGTGCGCAAAAGAATTTTCCGCACGCTGTTTTTCGCACAGACTTGAACCGGTTTTTTGCCCGCCATATATTGAGGAACCCCCAAGGAATTTATGCCCAGTGGAAACCAAGACTAATTTCAGGGACTGTCCCGGAAAAAAAATAGTTTCCGAATTGAAGCAGCAATGCGGTACTTCAAGTCAATGGTCCCTTGTACATTCTCTCATTAATCGAGATAGCACTAGTTCTTACATGTGGAAAATAGAATTTCTAGACAATAGTGACATTTCTCTATATATCTTGGGAAACATAGGCATCACTGATCAACGTGTAACATCACGTTATACACAAGGCCTTGAACTTGTCCTCGTTCAATCCAAGATTCTCAAAATCCACCGATTCCATCAAATTGGATGACCTAAATGACTCATACAAAAAAAAAACTAGTTAAAGTCAAGAATCATATAATTCATTTAATTTCAATTGTTGAGTTAAAAACTCAGGGGGTTATCTTTGGTTCGTTAAGGTTACGAGTTTTGTACGATTGGTTCCAGTTTTTCTTTACTATCCATACCTCTCCGACGGGTTCCGTTTCTAAATTTCCATCGAATGGTCATAAGTAGCATACTTGTTCTGGATGACAAACCATGTATATTCCATAGCATTCTGTGAGCATAACAACGTCGTTCGACTCACAAAATGCCACCTACTTGGACCCCACAATCTGTCAGTCTGACAGCCAAGAGACATGTCTGATTGGGCAATTACAATCCCCTATTTTGATGGGTTTGTTGTTGTTCTTGACTGGGTTTACGGTGTTGGTTAATGTCTCACAGACACGGAGTGGCCTGTAGCATCCTTTCACATTCCACTCACACTGACACATGTGACTTAACATGGAGAGATCCTTCTATCAGCCGCTTCGTCATGGGGGAGATGCGACCAGACAACATCTACGCTATGTGGCGGAAGAGCCTCGTGAATATTGGCATCATGACCATTTATGTCTCGGTTGTGACAATTCACATACTAACAGGCACACAGGTAGTTGTCTACCCCTGGAGGAGCAGTTCGGTTTTTTTTTGTGGACTTGATGTTAGGATTGGTCGTATCCAGGTTCATTCCCGGGACCCGGTTATGTTTGTCCCGATGGCCTGCTGACTCTCAGTGAATATTCGGGTAGCTTGGTTTGAGTCCCATAGCTGACGGGAGAGGGCCTCGATCGAGATTGAGCTTGGTACTGGCTCACTCTTGGTCCCGTCACCCGTCACACTAGACTTTGTTCCCTTGTTGCTTGTGTGTCTTCACAAGCTGAGCTACAAATACCTCTCATCATGGATTTGGCTTGTGTGTCTCTTGCTTAACCCCAATCCTCCCATTCTACATTCTGTCTATACCTATTGGTATCAGAGCACATGGAGAAATCAATGATAGCTCAAGGGGCCAGTGCTCTGTGGAACATTGCCTCAAGATCCTAGGCGTGGCAGGGGCTGCCACCGCCCTTTGCACACCCGTTAGAGCAGTTTGGCCACAGCAGCCCAGCAAATTGTAGCTGCAAGTGCCTGTGGTGGGCAAGCTCTTAACAGCCGCCCTCTTGGCTGTAGCCTTTCTTGTGTTGGTGGCACCACCTCATGTGCATCCGCACACTTCCTCAGTGGTCGCCTTTGTCACTTCGGTTGAGGCCATCTTGGAACTCGATCGTCCTTTTTTGAATAGCCAAAGGCACATCGTGTGCCCCAGTGCGAGTGCCATCCTCCTTAGCCATTCTCTTTGGCCATTCTCCTTGGTCATTCTCTCTTGCATGCACCTCCTCTACTAGTGTGTTGGTCTTGATCCTTCTGTTGTGGCTCTCTATTTGGACTTAGGTTGGGGTTGTCTTGCAGCACTCTCCACACGTGCCTAGGGAACTCCCATTTTTCCACGCCCACTCGGTTCGGAGAAGCTCTACCAAAATCTTCTCGGCAGAGCCTCTCGGTCCTTACCATGCCTGGTGACGATGAGATTATCATAGCAGACCTACAGCGTGAGCTCAATCTTGCTCTTGAGGCCCAGCGCAAAATTGAGGAGTGCCTCAAGTTAGCAGATGATAATTGTGTTTCTTTTGCTAATGAGGTTGCTAGTATTGTGTTCAAGAGCCTGCCCACAACATCTGCTGCTAGTACCTTCAGTGCCACCGCTGGCACTGGTCCTGGTGCCTCGTCCACTCTTGCTGTCGCTGGCACCTCTGTTGCTGTTAATGCTACTGTCACACCTCTTGCTGCTGTACCTATCACTTCACCATGCCACCATGACTTCTATTTTCTACCTCCAGTCCTTTCTCCAGGGCTGGCCTTCTCCTCCTAGGAGGTGCGCTTCAACGCTTTGGGCTTGTGGGGAATATCTATGGGAGAACTACTTCAGTTCTGACCCTGTTGTTGTCCTCAATCTTATGCCTATCCTTGATGAAGCTGCTCGTGCTTTCTATGCTCTTATCTCTGCTACACCTAATCACCTTCTGGATGATGTTGTTACTTTCAACTCGAATCCCTCTATCCGTTGGAGGCTGACCCCATTGGTGTCTATGCCATGCTTTGCCGCCACAACAACATCACCAGCCAAGCTGCTCAAAGCGCACTCAATGTCAAGTTCAACACGCTTCCGATGCATGCTGACAAGAACGCTGAAACCTATTGGACTCGCGGTCTCAAGTTCCTCCATGATCTTGGTGAGGCTGCACCAGGGCACTTATCTGATGTCCTCACTATGGTCAACGGGCTCATCACCAAGTGCATGCATGCCCCGCTCCTCCAGATGACCTGCATCTTGCATGTGCCATGCATGCCCACAGGGCACGTAGCTTTGGTACCTCCACAGCCTCCTCTGCATCGAGCTCCAACACCTCGTCTCAGTCCTCTTCCACCACCACTACTTGAGCACAGGCCTACTACTGGTGCCAAGGGTATGGCCCTTTGGGGCTGGACACCTCCCTATACTACGCCGACGTACGTTGGTCCTCCCTCCTCCACCTACATGGCCCCGCCATGGTTCCCTCCCCCCTTGGGTGCCTCGACTCTGGCCCCACCAGCTTCTGTTGCAGGTGATGTTGAGCATCAGCTTGAGCAGTCTCTTCTCCAAATTCTTTGCCTTTGCGATCAAGGAGGTGAGATTGTCGCTATATTGGCCAAAGGTCATGCATGTTAGAGTGACTTTGTTCTTCATGGAGATCCCCCCGGCCATGCCCTTGTGTTGTTATATGCTTCCGTCCTCTAGGTCAAGCACCATCAGTCTATCGTCCTTCCCCGTTGTCTTGTTGCCTCTACACCACCTGTCACCTGTGTGCTCCCTAATGACACTGTTGCGAATTGTGGTGTTCTTTCTCCTGCACGCATGTCGAGTGGCTTCTGGATCTTTGAATCCAAGGCCACCCCCTAATGGTGCTCTATTTCTTCGTGGTGTGCTGTACGTCCCTTCCTTGGAACTCAGCCTGTTGTTAATGTTGTCTCTTGACAATCGAGGTGTGGAATTCTGTTCTATTTGTAGTATTGGGATGGTCTATCTTCATCCCTCTGGTCGTGTTATCTTGCATGGTGTCAAGTATGATAGATTTTACCGCATTTTCGCTGCTCTCCTTTGCCAACAGTGTTGGCAATGCATTGGCCCACATTACGTCCTCCCTCTCCCACGATCTTGTCCACTTGTTGCATTGTCATCTTGGTCATGTGCACACTGATGTTATCACCAGTATGCTCTGCCTTCAGCCTGCTATTGGCCAGACACCCTCCACTTTTCCTTCTCATTGTCCCACTTACTGTCTTGATTGTGCCCAGGACAAGATACATCACTCCCCTTACTCTTCCTTTGAATCTTTGTCTGCACATCCTCTTGATCGTGTTCATGCTAATGCCACGGGCCTCGTGCCCCATGACCTCCTTGGGGATGTCCGCCGTTGTTTTTATGTCTCACCAATGATCTCCCGTGTTTGCTGGTTCTACACTCTTTTTCATAAAAGCAACGCATGCTCCGTCATTGAGTCCTGGCTTGTCCAGGCTGAGCGTGCCTGCCAATGCTCTGTGCCTGTCTTTTGAAGTGATCATGGTGGTGAATCCCTTGGTTCCACCGCAAACTTCCTTGATTCGAGAGGAGTGTGTCTGGAGAATTCAACTCCACACAAACATCAACATAATGGCGTCTCAGAGCAATGGAACCATACCCTTGCTAGTGGCATCTGTTCCTTGCTGTCTGGGTCTTGTCTACCCTTACTCTTTGCGTTTGAGGCCATGAGTTATATGACTTGGGATTGAAATCGTGTCCCTCATGGCCCTCTTCCACGCACTGTCACGCCTTTCAAATGTTGGTATGGTGCTCGGGCTGATCTTCACCTTGCTCGGGTCTAGGACAGCATTGCCCCTCTCTGGCTTTCTAATGACCTGCATGATGGCAAACTTGCCCCTCGAGGCCATCTATGTATGTTCTTGGGTGTTTTCTATCCAGTCTAGGGCCTGGCGCTTTTACGATCCTGCGTGACATGGCGTCATCAAATCCTATGAGGTGTTGTTCTTTGAATCTGTGCTTTTTTGTGACCTTTATTGTCTCTCGTCTGATTCTTCTTTCATTCTCTCGGCTGGATGGGGAGGTTGGTTCTTCCGCCCCTATAGTCCCTATGGTTTCTCATCCCCAATCCTCACTCTTGTCCCTTGCTCAGCTACCAGGTCCTGTGTCCACATACACCTCATTGTCCCTCCCCTCTACATCATTCCCTACATCATTCAACTCATCCGGCACGCTACCCTCTCCGGTCACTTCATCTTCTTCCTCTATATCTGTGTTTCCAGATCACTCTTTTACTGCTCCATCCAGTCTGTTTGCCCCGAATGCATCCTTCTCTCCTCCTGACTCTTCTTCAGGCCATGCGTAAGACCTACCTCGGCCTGCATATCCCCCTAGTACTACACCTGTCCCACCCTTCGTCCACAGCAGGTGCCTTCGTGTGCTCAATGACCACTCTTCCAATATCTCCACAGCCTTTGCTCATCCATCTTGGTCCCAGACTGAGCAGTTACTTGTCATGCCAACAAGCATGGACGCGCTAGGCCTGGCTATTGGGGTTTTCCATCCTAGTTCCTCTTAAGGATATGCATTGCTCGTGACTGAGAATGCACTGGCATTGGACGTAGCCACTCGTAGCAACGTTGCTAAGTGTCACGCTGTTGTTGGCACTGTGCCTCTGGCACCCAAATCTACCATAGTTCAGCAGGCGTGCACGCCCTTTGATGCCGTGCAATGTGAAGAAGCCATGCGAGACAAGCTGAAGGCTCTTTAAGAACATGTCATTTATGAGCTAGTGGATCTACCACCAGGGTACAAAGCCATCGATGCCGGGTGGATCTTTTGGCACAACTACAAACGCAACTTACACTTGACAAGTACAATGCGTGCCTCACTACAAAGGGGTCCTCCCAACTCCCACGCGTTGACTTTGATGAGATGTTTGCACTAGCTCGTTGTTGCATAACAGCCTGTGCGTTGCTGAGCCTTGTGGCCGACGATGACCAGGAGATAGAACAAATGGACGTGAACAACACATTTTTGCATGGACGGCTCGATGAGGAGATTTACATGGTTCAACTTCTTGGGTTCTCATATGGCACCGACAAAGTCTGGTGGCTCCAAAAGGCCCTATATGGCCTGAAGCAGTTGCCCTAATGTTGGAACCAAGAGATAGAAGGGTGGTTACCAACATAGTACTAAGGACCCGTTCTGTTAATCACCCCGCCGTCTGTCCCATTTATCGCCATCTTTGTCTATGTTGACGAGTTGCTAATTGCGTCACCAAGCCAGGTTGACGAGGCTGTCAGGTCATTGAAGTCTCTGTTGCAATCCATGTACAAGATGACATATTTAGGGCATGCTCATGTCTTTTTGGGCATGGATCTTGAGTGCTACTGCTCTCATTGCATTCTCCATGTGCACCAAGCCGCGTATCTTTACAGCATGGGAGAGTGCATTGCCCTCTAACTTGTATCCATACGCATTTTGTCAACGCCCATGACCCCAGCTGGACTGAGGTTGTTGAGAACACTGGATGTGTGGAAGGTGGGAGAGGAGGTTGATGTGAATGGCATATGTGTCACTGGATCTCTCATGTACCTGGCGACCACGACCAGGACGTATGTCACCTTTGTCGTGAACTTTCTTGCACAGTTCTTACAGTATCCTCGCCCACGATGTATGGATGCTACATCGTGCATTTTCAGATATGCCACATCCATTGTCTGGACTGGGTATTTGCTATCACGCACAGCCGACAGTAGTGGTAGATGGCTATAGCGCGGTCACTGGGCTCCTGACGCCGATGCTCTTGGCCGCACGGGCTACATCTTCTTTGTTGGTGGGACAGATGTGTCATGCAAGAGGAGTAAGAGGGTTGCGTGGCACATAGGTCTAGTGAGGCAGAGTATGTTACTCTTGGCACAAGAATGTGTGAGAGTATCTGGCCATGTTACCTACTGCAGCAACTATGTGTCCCCATTCGCTACATCATGTTGTGTTGTGAAAACCAGAGGACCAAGGCAATCATGGATCATTATGGCATGCATCACACGCACAAAAAGCATATCAATATGGAGCATCATTTTGTATTTGAGCGCGTGGCTACAGGTGATGCCCACATCGTCTGGGTTGACACTCGCCAGCAGAGAGCTGACTTCTTCACGAAGGCACTCAATAGTAGCATCTTCAAGTCAGTTGCTCAAACCTTTCTCCTGTTGCTCATGATGCACCTGGATGAGTACTTGTGTATGTGTATAGTCATGTGTCACATCTTGTGACGCCCATTTTTGCTTGTGAGAACTTGTAAGCTGTGGGTTATGGGGGAGTGTTGGTTTATGTGTCACATACATGGAGTGACCGTTGGCCACATTGCACATTCCACTTCCACTAAGGTAGGTGAATGAAAATGGAAAGATCCTGCTATCAGCCACTTTTTCATGGAGAAGATGCGACCGGACAAAATCTACGTTGTGTGGTGGAAGAGCCTTGTTACCGTTAGCATCATCAACATTTTTTTCCTGGCTTTGGCTGTTCACATACAAATGTACACACTGTTAGTTGTCTGCTCCTTGTGGAGCAATTCGGGTTTTTCCTGTAGACTTGATGTCTGGATTGGTCGTATCCGATTTCATACCCATGACCCGGTACTGTTGGTAGTGGTGGCCTGCTGACTCTAAGTGAATATTTGGATGGACCGGTTCGAGTCCCATAGTTGGCGGGGAAAGGCCTCCAGCAAGAGCGAGCTCGCTGCTCGCTTGCTCTTGGTCTCGTCACTCGTTACATTAGACTTTGTTCACTTGTTACTCATGTACCTTCATGAGCTGAGCTACACAAACACCTCTCTCCATGGATTTGGCTTGTGTAGCTCTTGCTCAACCCCATTCCTCACATTCTACATTTCATCTACACATGCATGCGACAGGTTTGCATGGAGAGTCCAAAACTCCTCATGCATTGAAAGGGAATGCCTAATTGCCTATGTGCCCCACTTTTTATTTTGAAAGAGCCGTGCCTCCAGTCTGTAGATAAATGAAAGAAGGCCGTTGTTTTGCCACCAAAAATGGTTGGCTTGACTGGTTACATGCCCCATTTTATTTGTTTGAAAAAACCGTATTCCCAGTTTGTACATTAATGGCAATATGCCCCCGTTTTGCCTCCAACCGTTGTTTTGACACCAATTTTACATTGATTTCATATGGCATGCATGCTTAGATAGACTGATGATGTCAGCTTGGCTGTCAAATAATTACAAACCCCTCTTAAGGGGTTTGGGGTTGTTCCAAGGGTGGTTTGCGTAAGGTTGTATGGGGGGTCCAAGACTCTCCATGCGTTGAAAGGGAACCTTCTGGGTCCCGCTACTATGCGTTCCATAGACGCAGCAGGGAACCTGCTGCGTTGCCCGATTTCTCGACAGACCTTCTCGAATCCAACCACTCACAATGCGACTCTGCACATGTTGCTTGACAATCGACCCAATGACCCCGACCATGCCTCATTCGTATCTCGACAAATGTATATATGAATATATATATATATATATATATATATATATATATATATATATATATATATATATATATATATATATATATATATATATATATT
>SZWC01006095.1:113623-139674 GCA_023375785.1 Penium margaritaceum | reverse complement strand
GGTTGCGGAGTGGTGCGAACTGGTTGCGGAGTGGTGCGAACTGGTTGCGGATTGGTGACAACTGGTTGCGGAGTTGTGCGAACTTGTTGCGGAGTGGTGCGAACTGGTTGCGGAGTGGTGCGAACTGGTTGCGGAGTGGTGCAAAGTTGCGGAGCAGTGCGAACTGGTTGCGGAGTGGTGCAAACTGGTTGCGGAGTGATGCGAACTGGTTGCGATTGGTGCGAACTGGTTGTGGAATGGTGCGACCTGGTTTCAGAGAAGTGGGAACTGGCTGCGGAGTTGTGCGAACTGGTTGCGAAGTGGTGCGAACTAGTTGCGGAGTGATGAGAACTGGTTGCGGAGTGGTGCAAACTGGTTGCGGAGTGGTTTGAACTGGTTGCGGAGTGGTGCAAACTGGTTGCGGAGTGGTGCGAACTGGTTGTCGAGTGGTGGGAACTGGTTGCGGGGTGGTGAGAACTGGCTGCGGAGTGGTGCGAACTAGTCGCGGAGTGGTGCGAACTGGTTGCGGATTGGTGCAAACTGGTCGCGGAGTGGTGCGAACAGGTTGCGGAGTGGTGCGAACTGGTTGCAGAGTTGTGCGAACTGGTAGCGGAGTGGTGCGATTTGGTTGCAAAGTGGTGCGAACTGGTAGCGGAGTGGTGCAATTTGGTTGCGCAGTGGTGCGAACTGGTTGTAGAGCAGTGCAAACTGGTTATACATTGGTGCGAAATGGTTGCAGAGTAGTGCGAACAGGTTGCGGAGTGGTGCGGACTGGTTGCGGAGTGGTGCGAACTGGTTGCAGAGTGGTGTTAACTCGTTGCGGAGTGTTGCAACTGGTTGGGGAGTGGTGCGAACTGGTTGCGGAGTGGTGACAACTGGTTGCGGAGTTGTGTGAACTTGTTGCGGAGTAGTGCGAACTGGTTGCGAAGTGGTGCGAACTGGTTGCGGAGTGTTGCAAACTGGTTGCGGAGTGGTGCGAACTGGTTGCGGAGCTGTGCGAACTGGTTGCGGAGGGGTTCAAACAGTCTGCGGAGTGGTGCTAAGTGGTTACAGAGTGGTGCGAACTGGTTGCAGATTGGTGCGAACTGGTTGCGGAGTGGTGCGAACTAGTTGTGGAATGGTGCGATCTGGTAGTGGAGTGGTGCGAACTGGTTGCGGAGTGGTGTAAACTGGTTGTAGAGTAGTGCAAACTGGTTGCAGAAAGGTTCGAACTGGTTGCGGAGTGGTGGGAGCTGGTTGCGGAGTGGTGCGAACTGGTTGCGGAGTGGTGCAAACTTGTTGCGGAGTGGAGCGAACCGGTTGTGGAGTGGTGCGAACTTGTAGCAGAGTGGTGCAAACTGGTTGCGGAGTGGAGCGAACTGGTTGTGGAGTGGCGCGAACTCGTAGCAGAGTGGTGCAAACTGGTTGCGGAGTGGAGCGAACTGGTTGTGGAGTGGCGCGAACTCGTAGCAGAGTGGTGCAAACTGGTTGCGGAGTGGAGCGAACTGGTTGTGGAGTGGCGCGAACTCGTAGCAGAGTGGTGCAAACTGGTTGCGGAGTGGAGCGAACTGGTTGTGGAGTGGCGCGAACTCGTAGCAGAGTGGTGCAAACTGGTTGCGGAGTGGAGCGAACTGGTTGTGGAGTGGCGCGAACTCGTAGCAGAGTGGTGCAAACTGGTTGCGGAGTGGAGCGAACTGGTTGTGGAGTGGCGCGAACTCGTAGCAGAGTGGTGCAAACTGGTTGCGGAGTGGAGCGAACTGGTTGTGGAGTGGCGCGAACTCGTAGCAGAGTGGTGCAAACTGGTTGCGGAGTGGAGCGAACTGGTTGTGGAGTGGCGCGAACTCGTAGCAGAGTGGTGCAAACTGGTTGCGGAGTGGAGCGAACTGGTTGTGGAGTGGCGCGAACTCGTAGCAGAGTGGTGCAAACTGGTTGCGGAGTGGAGCGAACTGGTTGTGGAGTGGCGCGAACTCGTAGCAGAGTGGTGCAAACTGGTTGCGGAGTGGAGCGAACTGGTTGTGGAGTGGCGCGAACTCGTAGCAGAGTGGTGCAAACTGGTTGCGGAGTGGTGCGAACAGGTTGCGGAGTGGTGCGAACTGGTTGCAGAGTTGTGCGAACTGGTAGCGGAGTGGTGCGATTTCGATGCGGAGTGGTGCGAACTGGTAGTGGAGTGGTGCGATTTGGTTGCGCAGTAGTGCGAACTGGTTGTAGAGTTGTGTGAATTGGTTGCAGATTGGTGCGAAATGGTTGCGGAGTGGTGCGAACTGGTTGCGGAGTGGTGCGGACTGGTTGCGGAGTGGTGCGAACTGGTCGGGGAGTGGTGTGAATTCGTTGTGGAGTGTTGCAACTGGTTCGGGAGTGGTGCGAACTTGTTGCAGAGTGGTGACAACTGGTTGCGGAGTTGTGCGAACTGGTTGCGGAGTGGTGCGAACTGGTTGCGGAGTGGTGCGAACTGGTTGCGGAGTGGTGCAAACTGGTTGCGGAGTGGTGCAAACTGGTTACGGAGCTGTGCGAACTGGTTGCGGAGTGGTTCAAACTGTCTGCGGAGTGGTGCTAACTGGTTGCGGATTGGTGCGAAGTGGTTGCAGAGTGGTGCGAACTGGTTGCAGAGTGGTGCGAACTGGTTGCGGATTGGTGCGGATTGGTTGCGGAGTCGTGCGAACTGGTCGCGGAGTGGTGCGAACTGGTCGAGGAGTGGTGTGAACTGGTCGCAGAGTGGTGCGAACTGGTTGCGCAGTCATGCGAACTGGCTGCGGAGTGGTGCGAACTGGGTGCGGAGCGATGCGAACTGGTTGCGGAGTGGTGCGACTCGGTTGCGGAGAGGTGCGAACTGGTTGCCGAGTGGTGCGAACTGGTTGCGGATTGGTGCGGATTGGTTGCGGAGTCGTGCGAACTGGTCGCGGAGTGGTGCGAACTGGTCGAGGAGTGGTGTGAACTGGTCGCAGAGTGGTGCGAACTGGTTGCGCAGTCATGCGAACTGGCTGCGGAGTGGTGCGAACTGGGTGCGGAGCGATGCGAACTGGTTGCGGAGTGGTGCGACTCGGTTGCGGAGAGGTGCGAACTGGTTGCCGAGTGGTGCGAACTGGTTGCGGATTGGTGCGGATTGGTTGCGGAGTCGTGCGAACTGGTCGCGGAGTGGTGCGAACTGGTCGAGGAGTGGTGTGAACTGGTCGCAGAGTGGTGCGAACTGGTTGCGCAGTCATGCGAACTGGCTGCGGAGTGGTGCGAACTGGGTGCGGAGCGATGCGAACTGGTTGCGGAGTGGTGCGACTCGGTTGCGGAGAGGTGCGAACTGGTTGCCGAGTGGTGCGAACTGGTTGCGGATTGGTGCGGATTGGTTGCGGAGTCGTGCGAACTGGTCGCGGAGTGGTGCGAACTGGTCGAGGAGTGGTGTGAACTGGTCGCAGAGTGGTGCGAACTGGTTGCGCAGTCATGCGAACTGGCTGCGGAGTGGTGCGAACTGGGTGCGGAGCGATGCGAACTGGTTGCGGAGTGGTGCGACTCGGTTGCGGAGAGGTGCGAACTGGTTGCCGAGTGGTGCGAACTGGTTGCGGATTGGTGCGGATTGGTTGCGGAGTCGTGCGAACTGGTCGCGGAGTGGTGCGAACTGGTCGAGGAGTGGTGTGAACTGGTCGCAGAGTGGTGCGAACTGGTTGCGCAGTCATGCGAACTGGCTGCGGAGTGGTGCGAACTGGTTGTGGGGTGTTGCGAACTGGTTGCGGATTGGTGCGAACTGGTTGCGGAGTGGTGCGAACTGGGTGCGGAGCTATGCGAACTGGTTGCGGAGTGGTGCAAACTGTCTGCGGAGTGGTGCTAACTGGTTATAGAGTGGTGCGAACTGGTTGCAGATTGGTGCTATCTGGTTGCGAAGTGGTGCGAACTGGTTGTGGGTGGTGCGATCTGGTAGTGGAGTGGTGGAAACTGGTTGCGGAGTGGTGTAAACTGGTTGTGGAGTGGTGCGAACTGGTTGCAGAAAGGTGCGAACTGGTTGCGGAGTGGTGCGAACTGGTTGCAGAGTGGTCCGAACTGGTTACACAGTGACGCGAACTGGATGCACAGTGGTGTGAGATGGTTGCGGAGTGGTGCGAGCTGGTTGCGGAGTAACGCGAACTGGCTGCACAGTGGTGCAAACTGGTTGTGGAGTGGTGTGAGCTGGTTGCGGAGTGGTGCAAACTGGCTGCTGGGTTGTGAGAACTGGTTGCGGAGTGGTGCGAACTGGTCACAGAGTGGTGCGAACTGGTTGTAGCCTGGTGCGAACTGGTCGCGGAGTGGTGCAAACAGGGTGCGAAGTGGTGTAAACTGGCTGTGGAGTGGTACAAACCGGTTGCGGAGTGGTGTGAACTGGTTGCGGAGTGGTGCAAACTGGTTGCGGAGTGGTGCAAACTGGTTGTGGAGTGGTGCCAACTGGTTGCGGAGTGGTGCGACTGTTTGTGGAGTAGTGCAAACTGGTTGCGGAGTGGTGCGAACTGGTAGCGGAGTGGTGCAAACTGGTTGCGGAGTGGTATGAACTGGTTTCGGAGTGGTGCGAACCGGTTAATATGTGGTGTGAGCTGGTTGCGGAGTGGTGCGAACTGGTCGCGGAGCGGTGCGAACTTGTTGCGGAGTGGTGTGTTCAGGT
Source organism: Penium margaritaceum (assembly GCA_023375785.1). Lineage (NCBI taxonomy): Eukaryota > Viridiplantae > Streptophyta > Zygnematophyceae > Desmidiales > Peniaceae > Penium > Penium margaritaceum. The sequence goes on along the minus strand of SZWC01006095.1, from coordinate 135,101 downwards.
TACGGAGTGGTGCGAACGAGTTGGGAAGGGGTGCGAACTGGTCGTGGAGTGGTGCGAACTGGGTGCGGAGTGGTGTGAAATGGTTGCATAGTGGTGGGACCTGGTTACCAAGTGGTGCGAATTGGTTGCGGAGTGGTGCAATCTGGTTGCATAGTGGTGTGAACTTGTTGCGGAGTGGTGTGAACTGGTTGCATAGCGGTGCGGACTGGTTGCGGAGTGGTGCAAACTGGTTGCAGAGTGGTGTCAACTGGTTGCTGAGTGGTGCGAACTGGTTGCAGAGTGGTGTGAACTGGTTGCGGAGTGGTGGGAACTGGTAGCGGAGTGGTGCAAACTCGTTGGGGAGTGTTGCGAACTGGTAGCAGAGTGGTGCGAGCTGGTTGCAGAGTGGTGGGAAATGGTTTCAGAGTGGTGCAAACCGGTCGCTATGTGGTGCGAACTGGTTGCGGAATGGTGCAAACTGGTTGCGAACTGGTGCGAACTGGTTGCAGAGTGGTGCGTTGGGGTTGCGGAGTGGTGCGAACGAGTTGCGAAGGGGTGCGAACTGGTTGCGGAGTGGTGCGAACTGGTTGCGGAGTGGTGGGAACTGGTTGTGGAGTGGTGCGAACTGGTAGCGGAGTGGTGCAAACTGGTTGCGGAGTCGTACAAACTGGCAGTGGAGCAGTGCAAACTGGTTGTAGAGTGGTGGGAACTGGTTTCGGAGTGGTGCGAACCGGTCGCCATGTGGTGCAAGCTGGTCGCGGAGTGGTGCAAACTGGTCGCGGAGTGGTTCGAACTGGTTGTGGAGTGGTGTGTTCGGGTTGCGGAGTGGCGTGAACTGGTTGCGCAGTGGTGTGAACTGGTTGCGGAGTGGTGCGAACTGGCTGCGGAGTGGTGCGAACTGGCTGCGTAGTTGTGAGAACTGGTTGCGGAGTGGTGCAAACTGGCTGCAGAGTGGCACAAACAGGTTGCAGAGTGGTGCGAACTGGTTGCGGAGTGGTGCGGATTGGTTGCGGAGTGGTGCGAACTGGTTGTTGAGTGGTGTGAACTGGTTGCGGAGTGTTGCAAACTGGTTGCGAAGCTGTGCAAAATGGTTGCGGAGTGGTGCAAACTGGCTGCGGAGTGGTGCTTTCTGGTTACGGAGTAGGCGAACTGGTTACGGATTGGTGCGAACTGGTTGTGGAGTGGTGTGAACTGGTTGCGGAGTGGTGAGAACTCGTTGCGGAGTTGTGTGAACTGGTTAAGGAGTGGTGCAAACTGGTTGCAGAGTGGTGACAACTGGTTGCGGAGTTGTGCGAACTGGTTGCGGAGTGGTGCGAACTGGTTGCGGAGTGGTGCAAACTGGTTGCGGAGTGGTGCCATCTGTTTGCGTAGTGGTGCCACCGCTTCCGGAGTGGTGCGAACTGGTTGCGGATTGGTGCGAACTGGTAGCGGAGTGGTGCAAACTGGTTGCGGAGTGGTACGAACTTGTAGCAGAGTGGTGCAAACTGGTTGGGGAGAGGTGCGACATGGTAGCGGAGTGGTGCGAACTGGTTTTAGAGTGGTGCAAACTGGTTGTGGAGTGGTGAGAACTGGTTGCGGAAATGTGCGAACTGGTTGCGGAGTGTTGCGAACTGGTTGCGGAGTGCTGCGAACTGGTTGCGGTGTGCTGTAAACTGGTCGCGGAGTGGTGCACACTGGTCGCGGAATGGTGCAAACTGGTTGGGGAGTGGTGCGAACGGATTGCGAAGTGGTGTGAACTGGTTGCAGAGTCGTACGAACAGGATGCGGAGTGGTGTGAACTGCTTGCGGAGTGGCGCAAAGTGGTTGCGAAGTGGTGCGAACTGGTTGCGGAGTGGTGCAAACTGGTTGCGGAGTGGTACGAACTGGTTGCGGAGTGGTGCAAACGGGTTGCAGAGTGGTGCGAACTGGTTGCGGAGTGGTGCGAACAGTTGCGGAGTTATGCGAACTGGTTGCGGAGTGGTGCAAACTGGTTGCGGAGTGGTGCGAACAGTTGCGGAGTTATGCGAACTGGTTGCGGAGTGGTGCAAACTGGTAGCGGAGTGGTGCAAACTGGTTGCGGAGTGGTGGGAACTAGTTGCAGAGTGGTGCGAACTAGTTGTGGAGTTGTGCAAACTGGTAGCAGAGTGGTGCGGTTTGGTTGCAGAGTGGTGCGAACTGGTTGCGGAGTGGTGCGAACTGGTTGCAGGGTGGTGCGAACTGGTTTCGGAGTGGTGCGAAGTGGTCGCGGAGTGGTGCAAACTGGTTGCGGAGTGGTGCGCACTAGTTGCGGAGTGGTGCACATTGGTTGCAGAGTGGTGCGAACTGGTTGCCGAGTTGTTCGTACTGGCTACAAAGTTATGTGAACTGATTGTGGAGTGGTGCAAACTGGTTTCGGAGTGGTGCGAATTGGTTGCTGAGTAGTGTGAACTGGTTGCGGAGTGTTGCAACTGGTTGCGGAGTGGTGCGAACTGGTTGCGGATTGGTGGAAACTGGTTGCTGAGCTGTGCGAACTAGTTTCGGAATGGTCTAAACTGACAGCAGAGTGGTGCGAACTGGTTGCGGAGTGGTGCGAACTGGTTGCGGATTGATGCAAACTGGTTGCGGAGTGGTGCGAACTGGTTGTGGAGTGGTGCGATCCAGTAGCGGAGTGGTGCAAACTGGTTGCAGAGTGGTGCGAACTGGTTGCGGAGTGGTGGAAACTGGTTGCTGAGCTGTGCGAACTAGTTTCGGAATGGTCTAAACTGACAGCAGAGTGGTGCGAACTGGTTGCGGAGGGGTGCGAACTGGTTGCGGAGTGGTGGAAACTGGTTGCTGAGCTGTGCGAACTAGTTTCGGAATGGTCTAAACTGACAGCAGAGTGGTGCGAACTGGTTGCGGAGGGGTGCGAACTGGTTGCGGAGTGGTGGAAACTGGTTGCTGAGCTGTGCGAACTAGTTTCGGAATGGTCTAAACTGACAGCAGAGTGGTGCGAACTGGTTGCGGAGGGGTGCGAACTGGTTGCGGAGTGGTGGAAACTGGTTGCTGAGCTGTGCGAACTAGTTTCGGAATGGTCTAAACTGACAGCAGAGTGGTGCGAACTGGTTGCGGAGGGGTGCGAACTGGTTGCGGAGTGGTGGAAACTGGTTGCTGAGCTGTGCGAACTAGTTTCGGAATGGTCTAAACTGACAGCAGAGTGGTGCGAACTGGTTGCGGAGGGGTGCGAACTGGTTGCGGAGTGGTGGAAACTGGTTGCTGAGCTGTGCGAACTAGTTTCGGAATGGTCTAAACTGACAGCAGAGTGGTGCGAACTGGTTGCGGAGGGGTGCGAACTGGTTGCGGAGTGGTGGAAACTGGTTGCTGAGCTGTGCGAACTAGTTTCGGAATGGTCTAAACTGACAGCAGAGTGGTGCGAACTGGTTGCGGAGGGGTGCGAACTGGTTGCGGAGTGGTGGAAACTGGTTGCTGAGCTGTGCGAACTAGTTTCGGAATGGTCTAAACTGACAGCAGAGTGGTGCGAACTGGTTGCGGAGGGGTGCGAACTGGTTGCGGAGTGGTGGAAACTGGTTGCTGAGCTGTGCGAACTAGTTTCGGAATGGTCTAAACTGACAGCAGAGTGGTGCGAACTGGTTGCGGAGGGGTGCGAACTGGTTGCGGAGTGGTGCGAACTGGTTGCGGAGTGGTGCGAACTGGTTGCAGAGTGGTGCGAACTGGTTGCGGAGTCATGCAAACTGGCTGTGGAAAGGTGCGAACTGGTTGAGGAGTGGTGCAAACTGGTTGTGGTCTGGTGCGAACTGGTTACAGAGGGGTGGGAACTGGCTACGGAGTTGTGCGAACTGGTTGTGGAGTGGTGGGAACTAGTTGCCGAGTGGTGAGAACTGGTTGCGGAGTGGTGGGAACTGGTTGCGGATTGGTGCGAACTGGTTGCGGAGTGGTGCGAACTGGTTGTGGAGTGGTGGGAACTGGTTGGTGAGTGGTGCGAACTGGTTGCAGATTGGTGCGATCTGGTTGCAGAGTGGTGCGAACTGGTTGTGGGTGGTGCGATCTGGTAGTGGAGTGGTGCGAAGTGGTTGCGGAGTGGTGTAAACTGGCTATGGACTGGTGCAAACAGGTTGCAAAAAGGTGCGAACTGGTTGCGGAGTGGTGCGAACTGGTTGCGGTGTGGTGCGAACTGGTTACAGAGTGACGCAAACTGGCTGCACAGTGGTGCGAACTGGTTGCGGAGTGGTGCGAACTGGTTGTGGAGTGACGCGAACTGGCTGTACAGTGGTGCAAACTAGTTCTAGACCTGTGCGAACTACATGTGGAGTGGTGCGAACTGATTGCTGAGTGGTGAGAACTGGTTGCGGAGGTGTGCGAACTGGTTGTGGCATGTTGCGAACTTGTTGCGGAGTGGTGACAACTGGTTGCGGAGTGGTGCGAACTGGTTGCGAAGTGGTGCAACCTGGTTGTGTAGTGGTGCGAACTGGTTGCGGAGTGGTGTGAAATGGTTGCGGGGTGGTGAAAACTGGTTGCGGAGTGGTGCGAAATGGTCGCGGAGTGGTGCGAACTAGTTGCAGACTGGTGCGAACTGGTGGCGGAATGGTGCGAACGGGTTGCGGAGTGGTGTGAATTGGCTGTGGAGTGGTACAAACCGGTTGCGGAGTGGTGTGAACTGGTTGCGGAGTGGTGCGAACTGGTTGCGGAGTGGTGCGAACGGGTTGCGGAGTGGTGTGAATTGGCTGTGGAGTGGTACAAACCGGTTGCGGAGTGGTGTGAACTGGTTGCGGAGTGGTGCGAACTGGTTGCGGAGTGGTGCGCACCGGTTGCGGAGTGGTGCAAACTGGTTGCGGAGTGGTGCAAATTTGTTTTGGAGTGATGCCAACTGGTTGCGGAGTGGTGCGACTGTTTGCGGAGTGGTGGGAACTGGTTGTGGAGTGGTGCGAACCAGTAGCGGATTGGTGCAAACTGGTTGCGGAGTGGTACGAACGGGCAGAGGAGTGATGCGAACTGGTTGCAGAGTGCTGCGAACGGGTTGCGGAGTGGTGTGAAGTGGCTGTCGAGTGGTACCAACTGGTTGCGGAGTGGTGCAAACTGGTTGCGGAGTGGTGCCAACTGGTTGCGTAGTGGTGCCACCGTTTGCGGAGTGGTGCGAACTGGTTGCGGAGTGGTGCGAACTGGTAGCGGAGTGGTGCAAACTGGTTGCGGAGTGGTGCCAACTGGTTGCGTAGTGGTGCCACCGTTTGCGGAGTGGTGCGAACTGGTTGCGGAGTGGTGCGAACTGGTAGCGGAGTGGTGCAAACTGGTTGCGGAGTGGTACGAACATGTAGCAGAGTGGTGCGAACTGGTTGGGGAGAGTTGCGATATGGTAGCAGAGTGGTGCGAACTGGTTGCGGAGTGGTGCAAACTGGTTGTGGAGTGGTGCGAACTGGTTGCGCAAAGGTGCGAACTGGTTGCGGAGTGTTGCAAACTGGTTGCGGATTGCTGCGAACTGGTTGCGGAGTGGTGTGAACTGGTTGTAGAGTTGTGCAAACTGGTTGTGGAGTGGTGCGAACTGGTCGCGGAGTGGTGCACACTTCTCGCGGACTGGTGCGAACTAATTGGGGAGTGGTGCGAACGGGTTGCGCAGTGGTGTGAACTGGTTGCGGAGTCGTACGAACAGGTTGCGGAGTGGTGTGAACTGGTTGCAGAGTGGCGCGAACTGGTTGCGGATTGGTGCGAACTGGTTGCGGAGTGGTGCAAACTGGTTGCGGAGTAGTGCGAACTGGTTGCAGAGTGGTGCAAACGGGTTGCGGAGTAATGCGAACCGGTTGCGGAGTGGTGCGAACTGTTGCGGAGTGATGCGGACTGGTTGCGGAGTGCTGCGAACTGGTAGCGGAGTGGTGCAAATTGGTTGTGGAGTGGTGCGAACTAGTTGCAGAGTGGTGGGAACTGGTTGCAGAGTTGTGCGAACTGGTAGCGGACTGGTGCGGGCTGGTTGCGGAGTGGTGCGAACTGGTTGCGGAGTCGTGCGAACAGGTTGCGGAGTGGTGCGAACTGGTTGCGGGGTGGTGCGAACTACTTGCGGAGTGGTGCGAACTGGTCACAGAGTGGTGCGAACTGGTTGCGGAGTGGTGCGCATTGGTTGCGGAGTGGTGCACATTGGTTGCAGAGTGGTGCGAACTGGTTACCGAGTAGTTCGTACTGGCTATGGAGTTGTGCGAACTGGTTGTGGAGTGGTGCGAACTGGCTGCGGAGTGGTGCGAACTGGTTGCGGAGTGGTGCAAACTGGTTGCGGAGTGGTGCGAACTGGTTGTGGAGTGGTACAAACAGGTTGCTGAGTGGTGGGAGCTGGCTGCAGAGTGGTGCGAATTGGTTGCAGAGTGGTGCGAACTGGTTGCAGAGTGGTGCAAACTGGCTGTGGAGTGGTGTGAACTGGTTGCAAAGTGGTGAGAACTGGTTGCGCAGTGGTGCAAATTGGTTTCGGAGTGTTGGGAACTGGTTGCGGAGTAGTGCAAACTGGTTGCGGAGTGGTGCAAACGGGTTGCGGAGCTGTGCGAACTGGTTGCGGAGTGGTGCAAACTGGCTGCGGAGTGGTGCTAACTGGTTGCGGAGTGGTCGGAACTGGTTGCAGATTGGTGCGAATTGGTTGTGGAGTAGTGCGAACTGGTTGTAGAATGGTGCGATCTGGTAGCGGAGTGGTGCGAACTGGTTGCGGAGTGGTGCAAACAGGTTGTGGAGTGGTGGGAACTGGTTGCGGAAAGGTGCGAACTGGTTGCGGAGTGGTGCAAACTGGTTGTGGAGTGGTACGGACTAGTTGTGGAGTGGTGAGAAGTGGGTGCGGAGCCGCGCAAACTGGTTGCGCCATGGTGCGAACTGGTTGCGGGGTGGTGACAACTGGTTGCGGAGTGGTGCGAACTGGTTGCGAAGAGGTGCGAACTGGTTGCAGAGTGGTGCAAACTGGTTGCTGAGTGGTGCGAACTGGTTGCGGGGTGGTGCGAACTGGTTGCGGAGTGGTGCGAACTGGTTGAGGAGTGGTGCGAACTGGTTGCGGTGTGGTGTGAACTGGTTGCGGAGTCATACCAACAGGTTGCGGAGTGGTGTGAACTGGTTGCGGAGAGGCGCGAACTGGTTCGGAGCGGTGCGAACTGGTTGCGGAGTGGTGGAAAGTGGTTGCGGAGTGGTGCCAATTGGTTGCGGAGTGGTGCGAACTGGTTGCGGAGTGGTGCAAACTGGTTGTGGAGTGGTGCGAACTGGCAGCGGAGTGGTGCAAACTGGTTGCGGACTGGTGCGAACTGGTAGCAGAGTGGTGGGAACTGGTTTCAGAGTGGTGCGAACCGGTCGCTATGTGGTGCGAACTGGTCACGGAGTGGTGCGAACTGGTCGCAGAGTGGTGCGAACTGGTTGCGGAGTGGTGCGTTCGGGTTGCGGAGTGGTGCGAACGAGTTGCGGTGGGGTGCGAACTGGTTGCGGAGTGGTGCGAAATGGTTTCGGAGTGGTGTGAACTGGTTGCAGAGTTGTGGGACCTGGTTGGGAGTGGTGCTAACTGGTTGCGGAGTGGTGCGATCTGGTTGTGGAGTGGTGTGAACTGGTTGCGGAGTGGTGTGAACTGGCTGCGGAGTTGTGAGAACTGGTTGCAGAGTTGTGCGAACTGGCTGCAGAGTGGTACGAACTGGCTGCAGAGTGGTGCGAACTGGTTGGGGAGTGGTGCGAACTGGTTGCGGAGTGGCGCGAACTGGTTGTGGAGTGGTGCGAACTGGTAGCGGAGTGGTGCAAACTGGTTGCGGAGTGGTGCGAACTGGTTGGGGAGTGGTGCGAACTGGTTGCGGAGTGGCGCGAACTGGTTGTGGAGTGGTGCGAACTGGTAGCGGAGTGGTGCAAACTGGTTCCGAAGTGGTGCAAACAGGTTGCCGAGTGGTGCGAACTGGTTTCGGAGTGGTGCGAATTGGTTGCGGAGTGGTGTGAACTGGTTGCGGAGGGGTGCGAACTGGTTATGGAGTAATGCAAACTGGCTGCGGAGTGGTGCGAACTGGTTGCGGAGTGGTGCGGACTGGTTGTGGAGTGGTGCGAACTAGTTACAGAGTGGTGGGAACTGGCTGCGGAGTTGTGCGAACTGGTCTCAGAGTGGTGCGAACTGGTTGCGGATTGGTGAGAACTTGTTGCCGAGTGGTGCGAACTGGTTGCGGAGTGGTGCAAACTGGTCGCGGAGTGGTGCGACCTGGTCGCAGACTGGTGCGAACTGGTCGGGGAGTGGTGCGAACGGGTTGCGGGGTGGTGTGAACTGGTTGCGGAGTGGTGTGAACTGATTGCAGAGTGGTGCAAAGTGGTTACGGAGTGGTGCAAACCGGCTGCGGAGTTGTGCGAACTGGTTGCGGAGTGGTGCAAACGGTTGCGGAGTGGTGCGAACTGGTTGCGGAGTGGTGCGAACTGGTTGCGGATTGGTGCGAAATGGTTGCGGAGTGGTGCGAACTGGTTGTGGAGTGGTGCGAACTGGTTGCGGAGTGGTGTGAACTGGTTGCAGAGTGTTGCAACTGGTTGCGGAGTGGTGCGAATTGGTTGCGGATTGGTACAAACTGGTTGCGGAGCGGTGGACACTAGTTGCGGAATGGTGCAAACTGACTGCGGAGTGGTGCTCACTGGTTGCGGAGTGGTGCGAACTGGTTGCGGATTGGTGCGAAATGGTTGCGGAGTGGTGCGAACTGGTTGTGGAGTGGTGTGATCTGGTAGCGGAGTGGTGTGAACTGGTTGCGGAGTGGTTTGAGCTGGTTGCGGAGTGGTGCAAACAGGTTGCGGAGTGGTGCGAACTGGTAGCGGAGTGGTGCGAACTGGTCGCAGAGTGGAGCGAACTGGTCGCTAACTGGTGGAAACTGGTTGGGGAGTGGTGCGAACGGGTTGCGAAGTGGTGTGAACTAGTTGCGGAGCCGTACCAACAGGGTGCGGAGTGGTGTGAACTGGTTACGGAGTGGTGCGAACTGGTTGCAGGGTGGTGCTAAGTGGTTGCGGAGTGGTACAAACTGGTTGCCGAGTGGTGCAAACGGGTTGCGGAGTGGTGCGAACTGGTTGCGGAGTGGTGCGAACGGTTGTAGAGTGGTGCGAACTGGTTTTGGAGTGGTGCGAACTGGTACCGGAGTGGTGCAAACTGGTTGCGGAGACGTGCGAACCAGTTGCGGAGTGGTGCGCACTGGTTACGGAGTGGTGCGAACTGGTAGCGGAGTGGTGCGGTTTGGTTGGGGAGTGGTGCGAACTGGTTGCGGAGTTGTGCGAACTGGTTGCGGAGTGGTGCAAACTGGTTGCGGAGTGGTGCAAACGTGTCGCGGAGTCGTGCGAACTGGTTGTGGAGTGGTGCGCACTGGTTGCGGAGTGGTGCACATTGGTTGTAGGGTGGTGTGAACTGGTTGCGGAGTGGTTCATACTGGTTACGGAGTTGTGCGAACTTGTTGTGGAGTGGTGCGAACTGGCTGCGGAGTGGTGCAATTTGGTTGCAGAGTGGTGCAAACTGGTTGAAAAGTGGTGTGCACTGGTTGCGGAGTGGTACAAGCTGGGTGCGGAGTGGTTGGAACTGGATGCGGAGTGGTACAAACCAGTTGCAGAGTGGTGCGAACTGGTTGCGGAGTGGTATGAACTGGTTGCGGAGTGGTACGAACTGGTTGCGGAGTGGTGTGAACTGGTTGCAAAGTGGTGGCAACTGGTTGCGAGGTGGTGCAAACTGGTTTCGGAGTGGTGCGAACTGGTTGCGGAGTGGTGCGAACTGGTTGTGGAGTGTTGCAACTGGTTGCGGAGTGGTGCGAACTGGTTCTGGTTGGTACAAACTGGTTGCGGAGCTGTGCGAACTGGTTGCGGAATGGTGCAAACTGGCTGCAGAGTGGTGCTAACTGGCTGCGGAGTGGTGCGAACCGGTTGCGGATTGGTGCGAACTGGTTGCGAAGTTGTGCGAACTGGATGTGGAGTGGTGCGATCTGGTAGCGGAGTGGTGCGAAGTGGTTGCGGTGTGGTGCAAACTGGTAGTGGAGTGGTGCGAACTGGTTGCGTTAAGGTGCGAACTGGTTGCGGAGTGGTGGGAACTGGTTGTGGAGTGGTGCGAACTGGTTGCGGTGTGGTGAGAACTGGTTTTGGAGTTGTGCGAACTGGTTGCGGCATGGTGCAAACTGGTTTCGGGGTGGTGACAACTGGTTGCGGAGTGGTGCGAAGTGGTTGCGGAGTGGTTCAAACTGGTTGCGGAGTGGTGCGAACTGGTTGCGGAGTGGTGCGAACTGGTTGCTGGGAGGTGCGAACTGGTTGCGGAATGGTGCGAACTGGTTGCGGAGTGGCGAGAACTGGTCGCAAAGTGGTGCGAACTGGTCGCGGACTGGTGCGAACTGGTCGGGAAGTGATGGGAACGGGTTGCATTGTGGTGTGAACTGGTTGCGGAGTCGTACCAACATGTTGCGGAGTGGTGTGAACTGTTTGCGGAATGGCGCGAACTGGTTGCGGAGTGGTGCCAACTGGTTGCGGAGTGGTGCAAACCGGTCGCTATGTGGTGCGAACTGGTCGTGGAGTGGTGCGAACTGGTTGCGGAGTGGTGCGAACTGGTTGCGGAGTGGTGCGTTTGGGTTGCGTAGTGGTGCGAACGAGTTGCGAAGGGGTGCGAACTGGTTGCGGAGTGGTGTGAACTGGTTGCAGAGTGGTGGGACCTGGTTGCGGAGTGCTGCGAACTGGTTGCGGAGTGGTGCGATCTGGTTGAGGAGTGGTGTGAACTGGTTGCGGAGTGGTGTGAAATGGTTGCGGAGTGGTGCGAACTGGTTGCGGAGTGGTGCGAACTGGTTGCGGAGTGGTGCGTTTGGGTTGCGGAGTGGTGCGAACGAGTTGCGAAGGGGTGCGAACTGGTTGCGGAGTGGTGTGAACTGGTTGCGGAGTGGAGCGAACTGGTTGCGGAGTGGTGCGAACTGGTTGCAGAGTGGTGCGAACTGGCTGCGGAGTGGTGCGAACTGGTTGTGGAGTGGTGCAAACTGGTTACGGAGTGGTGCGAACTGGTTGCGGAGTGGTGCGACCTGGTTGCGGAGTGGTGTGAACTGGTTGCAGAGTGGTGCGAACTGGTTAGGGAGTGGTGCGAACTGGTTGCAGAGTGGTGCGGTCGGGTTGCGGAGAGGTGCGAACGAGTTGCGAAGGGGTGCGAACTGGTTGCGGAGTGGTGTGAACTGGTTGCGGAGTGGAGCGAACTGGTTGCGGAGTGGTGCGAACTGGTTGCAGAGTGGTGCGAACTGGCTGCGGAGTGGTGCGAACTGGTTGTGGAGTGGTGCAAACTGGTTACGGAGTGGTGCGAACTGGTTGCGGAGTGGTGCGACCTGGTTGCGGAGTGGTGTGAACTGGTTGCAGAGTGGTGCGAACTGGTTAGGGAGTGGTGCGAACTGGTTGCAGAGTGGTGCGGTCGGGTTGCGGAGAGGTGCGAACGAGTTGCGAAGGGGTGCGAACTGGTTGCGGAGTGGTGTGAACTGGTTGCGGAGTGGAGCGAACTGGTTGCGGAGTGGTGCGAACTGGTTGCAGAGTGGTGCGAACTGGCTGCGGAGTGGTGCGAACTGGTTGTGGAGTGGTGCAAACTGGTTACGGAGTGGTGCGAACTGGTTGCGGAGTGGTGCGACCTGGTTGCGGAGTGGTGTGAACTGGTTGCAGAGTGGTGCGAACTGGTTAGGGAGTGGTGCGAACTGGTTGCAGAGTGGTGCGGTCGGGTTGCGGAGAGGTGCGAACGAGTTGCGAAGGGGTGCGAACTGGTTGCGGAGTGGTGTGAACTGGTTGCGGAGTGGAGCGAACTGGTTGCGGAGTGGTGCGAACTGGTTGCAGAGTGGTGCGAACTGGCTGCGGAGTGGTGCGAACTGGTTGTGGAGTGGTGCAAACTGGTTACGGAGTGGTGCGAACTGGTTGCGGAGTGGTGCGACCTGGTTGCGGAGTGGTGTGAACTGGTTGCAGAGTGGTGCGAACTGGTTAGGGAGTGGTGCGAACTGGTTGCAGAGTGGTGCGGTCGGGTTGCGGAGAGGTGCGAACGAGTTGCGAAGGGGTGCGAACTGGTTGCGGAGTGGTGTGAACTGGTTGCGGAGTGGAGCGAACTGGTTGCGGAGTGGTGCGAACTGGTTGCAGAGTGGTGCGAACTGGCTGCGGAGTGGTGCGAACTGGTTGTGGAGTGGTGCAAACTGGTTACGGAGTGGTGCGAACTGGTTGCGGAGTGGTGCGACCTGGTTGCGGAGTGGTGTGAACTGGTTGCAGAGTGGTGCGAACTGGTTAGGGAGTGGTGCGAACTGGTTGCAGAGTGGTGCGGTCGGGTTGCGGAGAGGTGCGAACGAGTTGCGAAGGGGTGCGAACTGGTTGCGGAGTGGTGTGAACTGGTTGCGGAGTGGAGCGAACTGGTTGCGGAGTGGTGCGAACTGGTTGCAGAGTGGTGCGAACTGGCTGCGGAGTGGTGCGAACTGGTTGTGGAGTGGTGCGACCCGGTTACAGAGGTGGGAACTGGCTGCAGAGTTGTGCGAACTGGCTGTGGAGTGGTGCGAACTGGTTGCGGAGTGGTGAGAACTGGTTGCGGAGTGGTGCGAACTGGTTGTGGAGTGGTGCGAACTGGTTGTGGAGTGGTGCGAACTAGTTGCGGAGTGGTGCGAGCTGGTCGTGGAGTGGTGCGAACTTGTTGCGGGATGGTGAGAACTGGCTGCGAAGTGGTGCGAATTGGTCGCGGAGTGGTGTAAACTGGTTGCGGACTGGTGCAAACTGGTCGCGGAGAGATGCGAACAGGTTGCGGAGTGGTGCGAACTGGTTGCAGAGTTGTGCGAATTGGTAGCGGAGTGGTGCGATTTGGTTGTGGAGTGGTGCGAACTAGTAGCGGAGTGGTGCGATCAGGTTGCGCAATGGTGCGAACTGGTTGTGGAGTGGTGCAAACTGGTTGTGGATTTGTGCGAACTGGTTGTGGAGTAGTGGGAACGGGTTGCGGAGTGGTGGGGATTGGTTGTGGAGTGGTGCGAACTGGTTGCAGAGTGGTGTGAACTGGTTTCGGACTGGCGCAAACTGGTCGCGGAGTGGTGCGTACGGGTTGCGGAGTGGTTTGAACTGGCTGTGGAGTGGTACGAACCAGTTGCAGAGTGGTGTGAACTGGTTGTGGAGGGGCGTGAGCTCGTTGCGGAGTGGTGCGAATTGGTTGCGGAGTGGTGCAAACTGGTTGCAGAGTGGTGCAAACTGGTTGCGAAGTGGTGCCAACTGGTTGCGGAGTGGTGCGACAGTTTACGGAGTGGAACGAACTGGTTGCGGAGTTGTGCGAACTGGTAGCGGAGTGGTGCAAACTGGTTGCGGAGTGGTACGAACAGGTAGCGGACTGGTGCAAACTGGTTGTAGACTGGTGGGAACTGGTTTCATAGTGGTGGGAACCGGTCGCTATGTGGTGCCAGCTGGTCGCGGAGTGGTGCGAACTGGTCGCGGAGTGGTGCGAACTGGTTGCGGAGTGGTGTGTTTGGGTTAGAGAGTGGTGCGAACGAGTTGGGAAGGTGTGCAAACTGGTTGCGGAGTGGTGGGAACATGTTGCGGAGTGTTGTGAACTGGTTGCATTGTGGTCGGACCTGGTTGCGGATTGGTGCAAACTGGTTGCGGAGTGGTGCGATCTGGTTGCGAAGTGGTGTGAACTGGTTGCGGAGTGGTATGAACTGGTTGCGGAGCGGTGCGAACTGGTTGGGAGTGTTGGAATTTGGTTACGGAGTGGTGCAAACTGGTTGCGGAGTGGTGCGAACTGGTTGCGGAGTGGTATGAACTGGTTGCGGAGCGGTGCGAACTGGTTGGGAGTGTTGGAATTTGGTTACGGAGTGGTGCAAACTGGTTGCGGAGTGGTGCGAACTGGTTGCGGAGTGGTACAAACTGGTTGCGGAGTGGTTGGAACTGGCTGCGGAGTTGTGCGAACTGGTTGCAGAGGGGTGCGAACTGGTTGCGGAGTGGTTCGACCTGGTTGTGGAGTGGTGTGAACTGGTTGCAAAGTGGTGGCAACTGGTTGCGCAGTGGAGCAAACTGGTTTCAGAGTGGTGCGAACTGGTTGTGGAGTGGTGTTAACTAGTTGTGGAGTGTTGCAACTGGTTGCAGAGTGGTGGGAACTGGTTCTGGTTGGTGCAAACTGGTTGCGGAGCTGTGCAAACTGGTTGCGGAATGGTTCAAACTGGCTGCGGAGTGGTGCTAACTGGCTGCGGAGTGGTGCAAACAAGTTATCGAGTGGTGCGAAACGGTTGCGGAAAGGTGCGAACTGGTTGCGGAGTGGTGGGAACTGGTTGTGGAGTGGTGCGAACTGGTTGCGGAGTGTTGAGAACTGGTTGCGGAGTTGTGCGAACTGGTTGCGGCATGGTGCGAACTGGTTGCGGGGTGGTGACAACTGGTTGCGGAGTGGTGCGAACTGGTTGCGGAGTGGTGCAAACTGGTTGCGGAGTGGTGCGAACTGGTTGCGGGGTGGTGCGAACTGGTTGCGGAGTGGTGCGAACTGGTTGCGGAGTGGTGCAAACTGGTTGCGGAGTGGTGCGAACTGGTTGCGGAGTGGTGCGAACTGGTTGTGGGGAGGTGCGAACTGGTTGCGGATTGGTGCGAGCTGGTTGCGGAGTGGCGCGAACTGGTCTTAGAGTGGTGCGAACAGGTCGCGGACTGGTGCGAACTGGTCGGCAAGTGGTGGGAACGGGTTGCGGAGTGGTGTGAAATGGTTGCGGAGTCGTACCAACATGTTGCGGATTGGTGTGAACTGGTTGCGGAGTGGCGCCAACTGGTTGCGGAGCGGTGCGAACTGGTTGCGGAGTGGTGCAAACTGGTTGCAGAGTGGTGCCAACTGGTTGCGGAGTGGTGCCAACAGGTTGCGGAGTGGTGCGAACTGGTTGAGGAGTGGTGCGAACTGGTAGCGGAGTGGTACAAACTGGTTGTGGAGTGGTGCGAACTGGTAGCGGAGTGGTTCGAACTGGATGCAGATTGGTGGGAACTGGTTTCGGAGTGGTGCGAACCAGTCGCTATGTGGTGTGAACTGGTCGCGGAGTGGTGCGAACTGGTTGCGGAGTGGTGCGAACTGGTTGCGGAGTGGTGCGTTCCGGTTGCAAAGTGGTGCGAATGAGTTGTGAAGGGGTGCGAACTGGTTGCGGAGTGGTGCAAACTGGTTGCGGAATGTGCGATCTGGTTGCAGAGTGGTGTGAACTGGTTGCAGAGTGTTCCAAACTGGCTGCGGAGTGGTGCGAATAAGTTGCTATGTGGTGCAAACGTGTTGCAGAGTGGTGCCAACTGGTTGCGGCGTGGTGTGAACTGGTTGCGCTGTGGTGCGAACTGGTTGCGCGGTGATGCGTACTGGTTGCGGAGAGGTACGAACCGGTTGCATAGTGGTGCGACCTGGTTGCGAAGTGGTGCAAACGGGTTGTAGAGTGGTGCGAACTGGTTGTGCAATGGTGCAAGCTGGTTGCAGAGTGGTGCGAATGGGTTACGGAGTGGTGCGAACCCGTTGCGGAGTGGTGCGAACTCGTTGTAGAGTGGTGCGAACTGGTTGTAGAGTGGTGCAAACTGGTTGCAGAGTGGTGCAAACTGGTTGCGGAGTAGTGCGAACTGGTTGTAGAGTAGTGCGAACTGGTTGCAGAGTGGTGCGAACTGGTGTCGAAGTGGTGCAAACTGGTTGCAGAGTGATGATAACTGGTTCCGGAGTGGTGCGAACTGGTTGCGCAGTGGTGCAAACTGGTTGCGGACTGGTGTGAACTGGTTGCGGAGCGGTACAAACTGGTTGCGGATGGGTACGAACTGGTTGCAAAGTGGTGCGGACTGGTTGCGGAGTGGTGCGAACTGGTTGCGGAGTGGCACGAACTGGTGGTGGAGTGGTGCAAACTGGTTGCGGAGTGGTGCAAACTGGTTGCAGAGTGGTGCGAACTGGTTGTGGAGTGGTGGGCACTGGTTTCAGAGTGGTGCGCACTGGTTGCATAGTGGCGAGAACTAGTTGCGGAGTGGTTCGTACTGGTTGCGGAGGTGTGCGAACTGGTTGTGGAGTGGTGCGAACTGGCTGCGGAGTTTTGCGAACTGGTTGCGGGGTGGTGCAAACTGGTTGCGGAGTGGTGCGAACTGGTTGCCGAGTGGTGCCAACTGGTTGCGGAGTGGTGCGAACTGGTTGCGGAGTGGTGCGAACTGGTTTCGGAGTGGTGCGAACTGGTTTCGGAGTGATACAAACCAGTTGCAGAGTGATGCGAGCTGATTGAGGAGTGGTGGGAACTGGTGGCGGAGTGGTGCGAACTGGTTGCGGAGTGGTCGAACTTGTTGCAGAGTGGGGCGAACTGGTTGCGGAGTGGTGCGAACTGGTTGCGGAATGGTGTGAATTGGTTGTGGAGTGGTGCGCACTGGTTGCGGAGTTGTGCGAACTGGTTGCGGAGTGGTGCAAACTGGTTACGGAGTGGTGCGTACTGGTTGTGGAGAGGAGCAAATTCGTTGCGGAGTGGTACGAACTGGTTACGGAGTCATGCGAACTGGTTGCCGAGTGGTGCAAACTGGCTGCGGAGTGGTGCGAACAAGTTGCGGTGTGGTGCTAACTGGTTGCAGAGTGATGCGGACAGGTTGCAGAGTGGTGCGAACTGGTTGCCGAGTGGTGCGAACTGATTGTGGGGTGGTGCGTACTGGTTGCGGAGTGGTGCGAACTGGTTGCATAGTGGTGCGAACTGGTTGCGGAGTGGTGCAAACTGGTTGCGGAGTGGTGCGAACTGGTTGCGTAGTGGTGCAAATTGGTTGCAGAGTGGTGCGAACTGGTTGCGGAGTGGTGCGAACTGGTCGCGGAGTGGTGCGAACTGGTTGCGGAGATGTGCGAACTGGTTGCAGAGTGGTACGAACTGGTTGCGGAGTGGTGCGAACTGGTCGCGGAGTGGTGCGAACTGGTTGCGGAGATGTGCGAACTGGTTGCAGAGTGGTACGAACTGGTTGCGGAGTGGTGCGAACTGGTCGCGGAGTGGTGCGAACTGGTTGCGGAGATGTGCGAACTGGTTGCAGAGTGGTACGAACTGGTTGCGGAGTGGTGCGAACTGGTCGCGGAGTGGTGCGAACTGGTTGCGGAGATGTGCGAACTGGTTGCAGAGTGGTACGAACTGGTTGCGGAGTGGTGCGAACTGGTCGCGGAGTGGTGCGAACTGGTTGCGGAGATGTGCGAACTGGTTGCAGAGTGGTACGAACTGGTTGCGGAGTGGTGCGAACTGGCTGCGGAGTGGTGCGAACTGGTTGCAGAGTGCTGCAAACTGGTTGCGGAGACGTGCGAACTGGTTGCGGAGTGGTGCAAACCGGATGCGGAGTGGTGCGAACTGCTTGCGGAGTGGTGCGAACTGGTTCAAAGCGGTGCAAACTGGTTGTGCAGTGGTGCAAACTGGTCGTGGAGTGGTGCAAACTGGTTGCGGAGTGGTGCGAACCGGTTGCGGTGTGTTGCGAACTGGTAGAGTACTGGTGCATACTGGTTGTGGAGTGGTGCGAACCGGTTGCGGAGTGGTGCAAACTGGTTGCGGAGTGGTGCGAACTGGTAGCGGAGTTGTGCGAATTGGTTTCGAAGTGGTGCGAACTGGTTGCGGAGTGGTACGAACTGGTTGTGGAGTGGTGCGAACTTGTTGCGGAGTGGAGCGAACTGGTTGCGGAGTGGTGCAAACTGGTTGCGGAGTGCTGCGCACTAGTTGCGGAGTGGTGCGCAATGGTTGCATTATGGCGCGAACTGGTTGTGGAGTGGTTCGTACTGGTTGTGGAGTTGTATGAACTGGTTGTGGAGTGGTGGGAACTGGCTGCGGAGTGGTGCGAACCGGTTGCGGGGTGGTGGGAACTGGTTGCGGAGTGGTGCAAACTGGTTGCTGAGTGGTGCCAACTGGGTGGAGAGTGGTGCGAACTGGTTGCAGAGTGGTGCGAACTGGTTGCATAGTGGTACGAACTGGTTGCAGAGTGGGCTGAACTGGTTGCCGAGTGGTGCGAACTGGTTTTGAAGTGGTGCGAACTGGTTGCGGAGTGGTGCGAACCGGTTGCGGAGTGGTGCGAACTGGTTGCGGAGTGGTGCGGACTGGTTGCGGAGTGGTCCAAACTGGTCGCGGAGTGGTGCGAACTGGTTGCGGAGTGGTGCGGACTGGTTGCGGAGTGGTCCAAACTGGTCGCGGAGTGGTGCGAACTGGTTGCGGAGTGGTGCGGACTGGTTGCGGAGTGGTCCAAACTGGTCGCGGAGTGGTGCGAACTGGTTGCGGAGTGGTGCGGACTGGTTGCGGAGTGGTCCAAACTGGTCGCGGAGTGGTGCGAACTGGTTGCGGAGTGGTGCGGACTGGTTGCGGAGTGGTCCAAACTGGTCGCGGAGTGGTGCGAACTGGTTGCGGAGTGGTGCGGACTGGTTGCGGAGTGGTCCAAACTGGTCGCGGAGTGGTGCGAACTGGTTGCGGAGTGGTGCGGACTGGTTGCGGAGTGGTCCAAACTGGTCGCGGAGTGGTGCGAACTGGTTGCGGAGTGGTGCGGACTGGTTGCGGAGTGGTCCAAACTGGTCGCGGAGTGGTGCGAACTGGTTGCGGAGTGGTGCGGACTGGTTGCGGAGTGGTCCAAACTGGTTGCGGAATGGTGCAAACTGGCTGCGGAGTGGTGCGAACTGGTTGCGGAGTGGTGGGAACTGGTTGCGGAGCGGTGCAAACTGGTTGCAGAGTGGTGCGAACGGGTTACGGAGTGGTGCGAACTGGTTGCAAAGTGGTGTGAACTGGTTGCGGAGTGGTGCGGACTGGTTGCGGAGTGGTCCAAACTGGTTGCGGAGTGGTGCGAACCGGTTGCGCAGTGGTGCAAACTGGTTGCAGAGTGGTGGGAACTGGTTACGGAGTGGTGCAAACTGGTTGCGTAGTGGTGCAAACTGGTTGCGGAGTGATGAAAACTGGTCGCGGAGTGGTGCGAACTGGTTACGGAGTGGTGCAAACTTGTTGCCGAGTGGTGTGAACTGGTTCCAGAGCGGTACGAACTGGTTGCGTAGTGGTTGCGGATTGGTGCAAACTAGTTGCGAAGTGGTGCAAACTGGTTGCGGACTGGTGCGAACTGGTTGCAGAGTGGTGCGAATTGGTTGCCGAGTAGTGTGAACTGGTTGTGAAGTGTTGCAAACTGGTTACGGACTGGTGTGAACTGGTTGCTGAGTGGTGCGAGCTGGTTCCAGAGTGGTGCTGACTGGTTGCGTAGTAGTGCGAACGGGTTGCAGAGTGGTGCGAACTGGTTGCAGTGTGTTGTGAACTGGTTGCGGAGTGGTGCGAACTGGTTGCGGAGTGGTTCCAACTGGTTGCGGAGTGGTGGGAAGTGGCTGCGGAGTAGTGCGAACTGGTTGCAAAGTGGTGCAAAGTGGTTACGGACTGGTATAGACTGGTTGCAAAATGGTTCGAACAGGTTGTGGAGTGGTGCGAACTGGTTGCGGAGTGGTGCGCACTGGTTGCGGAGTGGTGCGCACTGGTTGCGGAGTGGTGCGCACTGGTTGCGGAGTGGTGCGCACTGGTTGCGGAGTGGTGCGCACTGGTTGCGGAGTGGTGCGCACTGGTTGCGGAGTGGTGCGCACTGGTTGCGGAGTGGTGCGCACTGGTTGCGGAGTGGTGCGCACTGGTTGCGGAGTGGTGCGCACTGGTTGCGGAGTGGTGCGCACTGGTTGCGGAGTGGTGCGCACTGGTTGCGGAGTGGTGCGCACTGGTTGCGGAGTGGTGCGCACTGGTTGCGGAGTGGTGCGCACTGGTTGCGGAGTGGTGCGCACTGGTTGCGGAGTGGTGCGCACTGGTTGCGGAGTGGTGCGCACTGGTTGCGGAGTGGTGCGCACTGGTTGCGGAGTGGTGCGCACTGGTTGCGGAGTGGTGCGCACTGGTTGCGGAGTGGTGCGCACTGGTTGCGGAGTGGTGCGCACTGGTTGCGGAGTGGTGCGCACTGGTTGCGGAGTGGTGCGCACTGGTTGCGGAGTGGTGCGCACTGGTTGCGGAGTGGTGCGCACTGGTTGCGGAGTGGTGCGCACTGGTTGCGGAGTGGTGCGCACTGGTTGCGGAGTGGTGCGCACTGGTTGCGGAGTGGTGCGCACTGGTTGCGGAGTGGTGCGCACTGGTTGCGGAGTGGTGCGCACTGGTTGCGGAGTGGTGCGCACTGGTTGCGGAGTGGTGCGCACTGGTTGCGGAGTGGTGCGCACTGGTTGCGGAGTGGTGCGCACTGGTTGCGGAGTGGTGCGCACTGGTTGCGGAGTGGTGCGCACTGGTTGCGGAGTGGTGCGCACTGGTTGCGGAGTGGTGCGCACTGGTTGCGGAGTGGTGCGCACTGGTTGCGGAGTGGTGCGCACTGGTTGCGGAGTGGTGCGCACTGGTTGCGGAGTGGTGCGCACTGGTTGCGGAGTGGTGCGCACTGGTTGCGGAGTGGTGCGCACTGGTTGCGGAGTGGTGCGCACTGGTTGCGGAGTGGTGCGCACTGGTTGCGGAGTGGTGCGCACTGGTTGCGGAGTGGTGCGCACTGGTTGCGGAGTGGTGCGCACTGGTTGCGGAGTGGTGCGCACTGGTTGCGGAGTGGTGCGCACTGGTTGCGGAGTGGTGCGAACTGGGTGCGGAGTGGTGCGAACTGGTTGTGGAGTGTTACGAACTCGTTGCGGAGTGGTGCGAACTGGTTGCGCAGTGGTGCGAACTGGTTGCGGAGTGGTTCGAACTGGTTACGGAGTGGTGCGAAGTGGCTGCGGAGTAGTGCGAACTGGTTGCGGAGTGGTACGAACTGGTTGCGGAGTGGTGCAAACTGGTTGCGTTGTGGTGCCAACTGGTTGCGGCGTGGTGCGAACGGGTTGCGGAGTGGTGCGAACCGGTTGCAGAGTGGTGCAAATTGGTCACCGAGTGATGCGAACTGGTTGCGGAGTGGTGCGAACAGGTTGCGGAGTGGTGCGAACTGGTTGCACAGTGGTGGGAACTGGTTGCGGAGTGGTTCGAACTGGTTGCGGAGTGGTGCGAAGTGGCTGCGGAGTAGTGCAAACTGGTTGCGGAGTGGTACGAACTGGTTGTGGAGTGGTGCGAACTCGTTGCGGAGTGGAGCGAACTGGTTGCGGAGTGGTGCGAACTGGTTGCGGAGTGCTGCGCACTGGTTGCGGAGTGGTGCGCACTGGTTGCATTATGGCGCGAACTGGTTGTGGAGTGGTTCGTACTGGTTGTGGAGTTGTATGAACTGGTTGTGGAGTGGTGGGAACTGGCTGCGGAGTGGTGCAAACCGGTTGCGGGGTGGTGGGAACTGGTTGCGGAGTGGTGCAAACTGGTTGCTGAGTGGTGCCAACTGGGTGGAGAGTGGTGCGAACTGGTTGCAGAGTGGTGCGAACTGGTTGCAGAGTGGTGCGAACTGGTTGCATAGTGGTACGAACTGGTTGCAGAGTGGGCTGAACTGGTTGCCGAGTGGTGCGAACTGGTTTTGAAGTGGTGCGAACTGGTTGCGGAGTGATGCGAACCGGTTGCAGAGTGGTGCGAGGTGGTTGAGGAGTGGTGCGAACTGGTGGCAGAGTGGTGTGAACTGGTTGCGGAGTGGTCCAACTGGTTGCGGAGTTGGGCGATCTGGCTGTGGAGTGGTGCGAACTGGTTGCGGAGTGGTGCGAACTGGTTGCGGAGTGGTGCGAACTGGTTGCGGAGTGGTG
>SZWC01006095.1:97308-112307 GCA_023375785.1 Penium margaritaceum | reverse complement strand
GGACTGGTTGCGGAGTGGTCCAAACTGGTTGCGGAATGGTGCAAACTGGCTGCGGAGTGGTGCGAACTGGTTGCGGAGTGGTGCGAACCGGTTGCGGAGTGGTGCAAACTGGTTGCGGAGTGGTGGGAACTGGTTACGGAGTGGTGCAAACTGGTTGCGTAGTGGTGCAAACTGGTTGCGGAGTGATGAAAACTGGTCGCGGAGTGGTGCGAATTGGTTGCGGAGTGGTGCAAACTTGTTGCCGAGTGGTGTGAACTGGTTGCAGAGCGGTACGAACTGGTTGCGTAGTGGTTGCGGATTGGTGCAAACTAGTTGCGAAGTGGTGCGAACTGGTTGCGGACTGGTGCGAACTGGTTGCAGAGTGGTGCGAATTGGTTGCCGAGTAGTGTGAACTGGTTGTGAAGTGTTGCAAACTGGTTACGGACTGGTGTGAACTGGTTGCTGAGTGGTGCGAGCTGGTTCCAGAGTGGTGCTGACTGGTTGCGTAGTAGTGCGAACGGGTTGCAGCGTGGTGCGAACTGGTTGCAGTGTGTTGTGAACTGGTTGCGGAGTGGTGCGAACTGGTTGCGGAGTGGTGGGAACTTGTTGCGGAGTGGTTCCAACTGGTTGCGGAGTGGTGGGAAGTGGCTGCGGAGTAGTGCGAACTGGTTGCAGAGTGGTGCGAACTGGTGGCGGAGTGGTGCGAACAAGTTGCGGAGTGGTGCAAATTGGTTCCGGAGTGGAGCGAACGGGTTGCGGAGTGGTGCGAGCTGGTTCCAGAGTGGTGCTGACTGGTTGCGTAGTAGTGCGAACGGGTTGCAGCGTGGTGCGAACTGGTTGCCGAGTGGTGCGAACTGGTGGCGGAGTGGTGCGAACAAGTTGCGGAGTGGTGCAAATTGGTTCCGGAGTGGAGCGAACGGGTTGCGGAGTGGTGCGAGCTGGTTCCAGAGTGGTGCTGACTGGTTGCGTAGTAGTGCGAACGGGTTGCAGCGTGGTGCGAACTGGTTGCCGAGTGGTGCGAACTGGTGGCGGAGTGGTGCGAACAAGTTGCGGAGTGGTGCAAATTGGTTCCGGAGTGGAGCGAACGGGTTGCGGAGTGGTGCGAGCTGGTTCCAGAGTGGTGCTGACTGGTTGCGTAGTAGTGCGAACGGGTTGCAGCGTGGTGCGAACTGGTTGCCGAGTGGTGCGAACTGGTGGCGGAGTGGTGCGAACAAGTTGCGGAGTGGTGCAAATTGGTTCCGGAGTGGAGCGAACGGGTTGCGGAGTGGTGCGAGCTGGTTCCAGAGTGGTGCTGACTGGTTGCGTAGTAGTGCGAACGGGTTGCAGCGTGGTGCGAACTGGTTGCCGAGTGGTGCAAACTGGTTGTGAAGTGGTGTGCACTGGTTGCGGAGTGGTACGAACTGGTTGGGGAGTGGTCCGAACTGGTTGCGGAGTCGTGGGAAGTGGTTGCGAAGTGGTGCGACCTGGTTGCGGAGTGGTGGGAAGTGGTTGCGGAGTAGTGCGAACTGGTTGCAGAGTGGTGTGAACTGGTCGTGGAGTGGTGCTAACTGGTTGGGGAGTGGTCCGAACTGGTTGCGGAGTGGTGCGAAGTGGTTGCGGAGTGGTGTGAGCTGGTTGCGGAGTGGTGTGAACTGGTTGTAGAGTGGTGCGAACTGGTTGCAGAGTGGTGCAAACTGGTTGCGTAGTGGTGCGAACTGGTTGGGGAGTGGTGGAAACTGGTTGCGTAGTGGTGCGAACTGGTTGCGGATTGGTGCAAGCTGGTTACGGAGTGGTTCGAACTGGTTGCGGAGTGGTTCCCACTGGTTGCGGATTGGTGCAAACTGGTTGCAAAGTGGTGCGAATTGGTTGCGGAGTGGTGTGAACTGGTTGCCGAGTGGTGCACACTGGTTGAAGAGTGGTACAAACTGGTTGCGGAAGTGGCGCGAACTGGCTTTGGAGTGGTGCGAACTGGTTGCTGAGTGGTGCAAACTGGTTGCGGAGTGGTGCGAACTGGTTGCAGAGTGGTGGAAACTGGTTGCGGGGTCGTGCGAACTGGTCGCTTAGTGGTACGAACTGGTCCCAGAGTGCTGAGAACTAGTCGCGGAGTGGTGCGAACTGGTCAGGGAGTGGTATGAACTGGTTGCGGATTGGTGCGAATGGGTTGCGGAGTGGTACAGACGGGTTGCGAAGGGGTGCGAACTGGTTGCGGAGTGGTGCGAATTGGTTGCGGAATGGTGTGAATTGGTTGCGGAGTGGTTCAAACTGGTTGCGGAGTTATGCGAACTGGTTGCGAAGTGGTGCAAACTGGTTGCAGAGTGGTTCAAACTGGTTGTGGAGTGGTGGGAACTGGTTGCGGAGTGGTGCAAATGGGTTGCGAAGGGGTGGGAACTGGTTGCGGAGTGGTACAGACGGGTTGCGGAGTGGTACAGACGGGTTGCGGAGTGGTACAGACGGGTTGCGGAGTGGTACAGACGGGTTGCGGAGTGGTACAGACGGGTTGCGGAGTGGTACAGACGGGTTGCGGAGTGGTACAGACGGGTTGCGGAGTGGTACAGACGGGTTGCGGAGTGGTACAGACGGGTTGCGGAGTGGTACAGACGGGTTGCGGAGTGGTACAGACGGGTTGCGGAGTGGTACAGACGGGTTGCGGAGTGGTACAGACGGGTTGCGGAGTGGTACAGACGGGTTGCGGAGTGGTACAGACGGGTTGCGGAGTGGTACAGACGGGTTGCGGAGTGGTACAGACGGGTTGCGGAGTGGTACAGACGGGTTGCGGAGTGGTACAGACGGGTTGCGGAGTGGTACAGACGGGTTGCGGAGTGGTACAGACGGGTTGCGGAGTGGTACAGACGGGTTGCGGAGTGGTACAGACGGGTTGCGGAGTGGTACAGACGGGTTGCGGAGTGGTACAGACGGGTTGCGGAGTGGTACAGACGGGTTGCGGAGTGGTACAGACGGGTTGCGGAGTGGTACAGACGGGTTGCGGAGTGGTACAGACGGGTTGCGGAGTGGTACAGACGGGTTGCGGAGTGGTACAGACGGGTTGCGGAGTGGTACAGACGGGTTGCGGAGTGGTACAGACGGGTTGCGGAGTGGTACAGACGGGTTGCGGAGTGGTACAGACGGGTTGCGGAGTGGTACAGACGGGTTGCGGAGTGGTACAGACGGGTTGCGGAGTGGTACAGACGGGTTGCGGAGTGGTACAGACGGGTTGCGGAGTGGTACAGACGGGTTGCGGAGTGGTACAGACGGGTTGCGGAGTGGTACAGACGGGTTGCGGAGTGGTACAGACGGGTTGCGGAGTGGTACAGACGGGTTGCGGAGTGGTACAGACGGGTTGCGGAGTGGTACAGACGGGTTGCGGAGTGGTACAGACGGGTTGCGGAGTGGTACAGACGGGTTGCGGAGTGGTACAGACGGGTTGCGGAGTGGTACAGACGGGTTGCGGAGTGGTACAGACGGGTTGCGGAGTGGTACAGACGGGTTGCGGAGTGGTACAGACGGGTTGCGGAGTGGTACAGACGGGTTGCGGAGTGGTACAGACGGGTTGCGGAGTGGTACAGACGGGTTGCGGAGTGGTACAGACGGGTTGCGGAGTGGTACAGACGGGTTGCGGAGTGGTACAGACGGGTTGCGGAGTGGTACAGACGGGTTGCGGAGTGGTACAGACGGGTTGCGGAGTGGTACAGACGGGTTGCGGAGTGGTACAGACGGGTTGCGGAGTGGTACAGACGGGTTGCGGAGTGGTACAGACGGGTTGCGGAGTGGTACAGACGGGTTGCGGAGTGGTACAGACGGGTTGCGGAGTGGTACAGACGGGTTGCGGAGTGGTACGAACTGGTCGCAGAGTGCTGAGAACTGGTCGCGGAGTGGTGCGAACGGGTTGCAGCGTGGTGCGAACTGGTGGCGGAGTGGTGGGAAGTGGCTGCGGAGTAGTGCGAACTGGTTGCAAAGTGGTGCAAAGTGGTTACGGACTGGTATAGACTGGTTGCAAAATGGTTCGAACAGGTTGTGGAGTGGTGCGAACTGGTTGCGGAGTGGTGGGAACTGGTTGTGGAGTGGTGGGGACTGGTTAAGGGATGGTGCGAACTGGTTGCAAAGTGGTGCGAACGGGTTGCATAGTGGTGCGAACTGGTTGCGGAGTGGTGCAAACTGGTTTTGGATTGGTGCGAACTGGTTGCAGAGTGGTGTGGACTGGTTGCGGAGTGGTGCGAACTGGTTGTGGAGTGGTGCGATCTGGTTGCGGAGTGGTGCGAAGTGGTTGCGAAGTGGTGCGAACTGGTTGCGGAGTGGTGCTAGCTGGTTGCGGGGTGGTGCAAACTGGTTGCGGAGTGGTGCAAACTGGTTGTGCAGTGGTGCGAATTGGTTGTGGAGTGGTACGAACTGGATGCCGAGTGGTGCAAACTGGTTGCGGAGTGGTGCGAACTGGTTTTTTAGTGGTGCGAACTGGTTGTGGAGTGGTGGCAACTGGTTGCGGAGCGGTGCAAACTGGTTGCGGAGTGGTGCGAACTGGTTTTTTAGTGGTGCGAACTGGTTGTGGAGTGGTGGCAACTGGTTGCGGAGCGGTGCGAACTGGTTGCGGAGTGGTGCGAACCGGTTGCGGAGTGGTGCGAACTGGTTGCGGAGTGGTTCGAACTGGTTGCGGAGTGGTGCGAAGTGCGAAGTTACTGAGTGTTGCGGACTGGTTGTGGAGTGGTTTGTACTGGTTGCGGAGTGGTGCAAACTGGTTGTGCAGTGGTGCGAATTGGTTGTGGAGTGGTACGAACTGGATGCCGAGTGGTGCAAACTGGTTGCGGAGTGGTGTGAACTGGTTGCTGAGTGTTGCGGACTGGTTGTGGAGTTGTTTGTATTGGCTGCGGAGTGGTACAAACTGGTCGTGGAAGTGGTTTGAACTGGCTGCGGAGTGGTGGGACCTGGTTGGGCAGTGGTGCGAACTGGTTGCGGAGTGGTGCGAACTGGTTGCGGAGTGGTACGAAGTGGTTGGGGAGTGGTGCGAACCGGTTGCGGAGTGGTGCAAATTGGTTCCAGAGTGGAGCGAAAGTGTTGTGGAGTGGTGCGAACTGGTTGCAGAGTGGTGTGAACTGGTCGTGGAGTGGTGCTAACTGGTTGGGGAGTGGTCCGAACTGGTTGCGGAGTGGTGCAAAGTGGTTGTGGAGTGGTGTGAGCTGGTTGCGGAGTGGTGTGAACTGGTTGTAGAGTGGTGCGAACTGGTTGCAGAGTGGTGCAAACTGGTTGCGTAGTGGTGCGAACTGGTTGCGGAGTGGTGCGAACTGGTTGTGTAGTGGTGCGAACTGGTTGCGGATTGGTGCAAGCTGGTTGCGGAGTGCTTCGAACTGGTTGCGGAGTGGTGCCCACTGGTTGCGGATTGGTGCAAACTGGTTGCAAAGTGGTGCGAATTGGTTGCGGAGTGGTGTGAACTGGTTGCCGAGTGGTGCACACTGGTTGAAGAGTGGTGCAAACTGGTTGCGGAAGTGGCGCGAACTGGCTTTGGAGTGGTGCGAACTGGTTGCTGAGTGGTGCAAACTGGTTGCGGAGTGGTGCGAGCTGGTTGCAGAGTGGTGGAAACTGGTTGCGGGGTGGTGCGAATTGGTCGCTTAGTGGTACGAACTGGTCGCAGAGTGCTGAGAACTAGTCGCGGAGTGGTGCGAACTGGTCAGGGATTGGTATGAACTGGTTGCGGATTGGTGCGAATGGGTTGCGGAGTGGTACAGACGGGTTGCGAAGGGGTGCGAACTGGTTGCGGAGTGGTGCGAACTGGTTGCGGAATGGTGTGAATTGGTTGCGGAGTGGTTCAAACCGGTTGCGGAGTTATGCGAACTGGTTGCGAAATGGTGCAAACTGGTTGCAGAGTGGTTCAAACTGGTTGTGGAGTGGTGGTCACTGGTTGCGGAGTGGTGCAAATGGGTTGCGAAGGGGTGGGAACTGGTGACCGAGTGGTGGGAACTGGCTGTGGAGTGGTGTAAACTGGTTGCGGAGTGGTGCGAACTGGTTGCGGAGTGGTGGGAACTGGCTGTGGAGTGGTGTAAACTGGTTGCGGAGTGGTGCGAACTGGTTGCGGAGTGGTGCAAACTAGTTGCAGAGTGGTGGAAATTGGTGGCGAAGTGGTGCGAACTGGCTGCGGAGTGGTGCGAACTGGTTGCCGAATGGTGCGAACTGGTTGTGGAGTGGTGCGAACTGGTTTCGGAGTGGTGCGAACTGGCTGCCGAGTGGTGCAAACTTGTTGCGCAGTGGTGCGAGCTGGTTGAGGAGTGGTGTGAACTGGTTGCAGAGTGTAAGAACTGGTTGCGGAGTGGTGTGAACTGGTTGTGGAGTGGTGCGAACTGGTTGCGGAGTGGTGCGAACTGGTTGCCGAATGGTGCGAACTGGTTGCGGAGTGGTGCGAACGGGTTGCGGAGTGGTGCGAACTGGCTGCGGAGTGGTGCGAACTGGTTGCCGAATGGTGCGAACTGGTTGCGGAGTGGTGCGAACGGGTTGCGGAGTGGTGCGAACTGGCTGCGGAGTGGTGCGAACTGGTTGCCGAATGGTGCGAACTGGTTGCGGAGTGGTGCGAACGGGTTGCGGAGTGGTGCGAACTGGCTGCGGAGTGGTGCGAACTGGTTGCCGAATGGTGCGAACTGGTTGCGGAGTGGTGCGAACGGGTTGCGGAGTGGTGCGAACTGGCTGCGGAGTGGTGCGAACTGGTTGCCGAATGGTGCGAACTGGTTGCGGAGTGGTGCGAACGGGTTGCGGAGTGGTGCGAACTGGCTGCGGAGTGGTGCGAACTGGTTGCCGAATGGTGCGAACTGGTTGCGGAGTGGTGCGAACGGGTTGCGGAGTGGTGCGAACTGGCTGCGGAGTGGTGCGAACTGGTTGCCGAATGGTGCGAACTGGTTGCGGAGTGGTGCGAACGGGTTGCGGAGTGGTGCGAACTGGCTGCGGAGTGGTGCGAACTGGTTGCCGAATGGTGCGAACTGGTTGCGGAGTGGTGCGAACGGGTTGCGGAGTGGTGCGAACTGGCTGCGGAGTGGTGCGAACTGGTTGCCGAATGGTGCGAACTGGTTGCGGAGTGGTGCGAACGGGTTGCGGAGTGGTGCGAACTGGCTGCGGAGTGGTGCGAACTGGTTGCCGAATGGTGCGAACTGGTTGCGGAGTGGTGCGAACGGGTTGCGGAGTGGTGCGAACTGGCTGCGGAGTGGTGCGAACTGGTTGCCGAATGGTGCGAACTGGTTGCGGAGTGGTGCGAACGGGTTGCGGAGTGGTGCGAACTGGCTGCGGAGTGGTGCGAACTGGTTGCCGAATGGTGCGAACTGGTTGCGGAGTGGTGCGAACGGGTTGCGGAGTGGTGCGAACTGGCTGCGGAGTGGTGCGAACTGGTTGCCGAATGGTGCGAACTGGTTGCGGAGTGGTGCGAACGGGTTGCGGAGTGGTGCGAACTGGCTGCGGAGTGGTGCGAACTGGTTGCCGAATGGTGCGAACTGGTTGCGGAGTGGTGCGAACGGGTTGCGGAGTGGTGCGAACTGGCTGCGGAGTGGTGCGAACTGGTTGCCGAGTGGTGCGAACTGGTTGCGGAGTGGTGTGAACTGGTTGCGGAGTGGTGGGAACTGGTTGCGGAGTGGTGCGAACTGGGTGCGGAATGGTACAAACTGGTTGCAAAATGGTGCCAACTGGTTGTGGAGTGGTGCGAACTGGTTGCGGAGTGGGGCGAACTGGTTGCGGAGTGGTTGGGAATGGTTGCGGAGCGGTGCGAACTGGTTGCAAAGTGGTACGAACGGCTCCAGAGTGGTGCCAACTGGTCGTGGAGTGGTGTTAACTGGTTGCGGAGTGGTGCGAAGTGGTTGCGGAGTGGTGCGAGCTGGTTGGGGAGTGGTGTGAACTGGTTGTGGAGTGGTGCGAACTGGTTGCAGAGTGGTGCAAACTGGTTGCGGAGTGGTGCGAACTGGTTGCGGAGTGGTGCGAACTGGTTGCGGAGTGGTGCGAACTGGTTGCGGAGTGGTGCGAGCTGGTTGGGGAGTGGTGTGAACTGGTTGTGGAGTGGTGCGAACAGGTTGCCGAGTGGTGCACACTGGTTGAAGAGTGGTGCAAACTGGTTGCGGAAGTGGCGCGAACTGGCTTTGGAGTGGTGCAAACTGGTTGCTGAGTGGTGCAAACTGGTTGCGGAGTGGTGCGAACTGGTTGCAGAGTGGTGGAAACTGGTTGCGGGGTGGTGCGAACTGGTCGCTTAGTGGTACGAACTGGTCGCAGAGTGCTGAGAACTGGTCACGGAGTGGTGCGAACTGGTCAGGGAGTGGTGTGAGCTGGTTGCGGATTGGTGCGAATGGGTTGCGGAGTGGTACAGACGGGTTGCAAAGGGGTGCGAACTGGTTGCGGAGTGGTGCGAATTGGTTGCGGAATGGTGTGAATTGGTTGCGGAGTGGTGCAAACCGGTTGCGGAGTTATGCGAACTGGTTGCGAAGTGGTGCAAACTGGTTGCAGAGTGGTTCAAACTGGTTGTGGAGTGGTGGGAACTGGTTGCGGAGTGGTGCAAATGGGTTGCGAAGGGGTGCGAACTGGTTGCGGAGTGGTGCGAACTAGTTGCGGAGTGGTGCGAACTAGTTGCGGAGTGGTGCGAACTAGTTGCGGAGTGGTGCGAACTAGTTGCGGAGTGGTGCGAACTAGTTGCGGAGTGGTGCGAACTAGTTGCGGAGTGGTGCGAACTAGTTGCGGAGTGGTGCGAACTAGTTGCGGAGTGGTGCGAACTAGTTGCGGAGTGGTGCGAACTAGTTGCGGAGTGGTGCGAACTAGTTGCGGAGTGGTGCGAACTAGTTGCGGAGTGGTGCGAACTAGTTGCGGAGTGGTGCGAACTAGTTGCGGAGTGGTGCGAACTAGTTGCGGAGTGGTGCGAACTAGTTGCGGAGTGGTGCGAACTAGTTGCGGAGTGGTGCGAACTAGTTGCGGAGTGGTGCGAACTAGTTGCGGAGTGGTGCGAACTAGTTGCGGAGTGGTGCGAACTAGTTGCGGAGTGGTGCGAACTAGTTGCGGAGTGGTGCGAACTAGTTGCGGAGTGGTGCGAACTAGTTGCGGAGTGGTGCGAACTAGTTGCGGAGTGGTGCGAACTAGTTGCGGAGTGGTGCGAACTAGTTGCGGAGTGGTGCGAACTAGTTGCGGAGTGGTGCGAACTAGTTGCGGAGTGGTGCGAACTAGTTGCGGAGTGGTGCGAACTAGTTGCGGAGTGGTGCGAACTAGTTGCGGAGTGGTGCGAACTAGTTGCGGAGTGGTGCGAACTAGTTGCGGAGTGGTGCGAACTAGTTGCGGAGTGGTGCGAACTAGTTGCGGAGTGGTGCGAACTAGTTGCGGAGTGGTGCGAACTAGTTGCGGAGTGGTGCGAACTAGTTGCGGAGTGGTGCGAACTAGTTGCGGAGTGGTGCGAACTAGTTGCGGAGTGGTGCGAACTAGTTGCGGAGTGGTGCGAACTAGTTGCGGAGTGGTGCGAACTAGTTGCGGAGTGGTGCGAACTAGTTGCGGAGTGGTGCGAACTAGTTGCGGAGTGGTGCGAACTAGTTGCGGAGTGGTGCGAACTAGTTGCGGAGTGGTGCGAACTAGTTGCGGAGTGGTGCGAACTAGTTGCGGAGTGGTGCGAACTAGTTGCGGAGTGGTGCGAACTAGTTGCGGAGTGGTGCGAACTAGTTGCGGAGTGGTGCGAACTAGTTGCGGAGTGGTGCGAACTAGTTGCGGAGTGGTGCGAACTAGTTGCGGAGTGGTGCGAACTAGTTGCGGAGTGGTGCGAACTAGTTGCGGAGTGGTGCGAACTAGTTGCGGAGTGGTGCGAACTAGTTGCGGAGTGGTGCGAACTAGTTGCGGAGTGGTGCGAACTAGTTGCGGAGTGGTGCGAACTAGTTGCGGAGTGGTGCGAACTAGTTGCGGAGTGGTGCGAACTAGTTGCGGAGTGGTGCGAACGGGTTGTGGAGGGGTACGAACTGGTTGCCGAGTGGTGCAAACTGGTTGCAGAGTGATGCGAACTGGCTGCGGGGTGGTGGGAACTGGTTGCGGAGTGGTGCGAATTGGTTGCGGAGTGGTGCGAACTGGTTGCGGAGTGGTGCGAACTAGTTGCAGAGTGGTGCGAACTGGTGGCAAAGTGGTGCGAACTGGCTGCGGGGTGGTGGGAACTGGTTGCCGAATGGTGCGAACTGGTTGTGGAGTGGTGCGAACTGGTTTCGGAGTGGTGCGAGTTGGTTGCCGAGTGGTGCGAACTTGTTGTGCAGTGGTGCGAGCTGGTTGAGGAGTGGTGTGAACTGGTTGCAGGGTGTAAGAATTGGTTGCGGAGTGGTGTGAACTGGTTGAGGAGTGGTACGAACTGGCCGAGGAGTGGTGCGAACAGGCTGTGGAGTGGTGCAAACTGGCTGCGGGATGGTGCAGATGGGTTGGTGAGTGGTGTGAATTGGTTGCGGAGTGGTGCGATCTGGTTGAGGAGTGGTGTGAAGGGGTTGCGGAGTGGTGGGAATTGGTTGCGGAGTGGTGCGAACTGGGTGCGGAATGGTACAAACTGGTTGCAAAATGGTGCCAACTGGTTGTGGAGTGGTGCGAACTGGGTGCGGAGTGGGGCAAACT
The DNA here is from genome assembly GCA_023375785.1 of Penium margaritaceum. Classification (NCBI taxonomy): domain Eukaryota; kingdom Viridiplantae; phylum Streptophyta; class Zygnematophyceae; order Desmidiales; family Peniaceae; genus Penium; species Penium margaritaceum. The sequence goes on along the minus strand of SZWC01006095.1, from coordinate 101,786 downwards.
GGTTGTGGAGTGGTTGGGAATGGTTGCGGAGTGGTGCGAACTGGTTGCAAAGTGGTACGAACGGGCTCCAGAGTGGTGCCAACTGGTCGTGGAGTGGTGCAAACTGGTTGCGGAGTGGTGCGAAGTGGTTGCGGAGTGGTGCGAGCTGGTTGTTGAGTGGTGTGAACTGGTTGTGGAGTGGTGCGAACTGGTTGCAGAGTGGTGCAAACTGGTTGCGTAGTGGTGCAAACTGGTTGCGGTCTGGTGCGAACTGGTTGCGTAGTGGTGCGAACTGGTTGCGGATTGGTGCAAACTGCTTGCGAAGTGGTTCAACTGGTTGCGGAGTGGTGCCCACTGGTTGCGGATTGGTGCAAACTAGTTGCGGTGTGGTGCGAATTGGTTGCGGAGTGGTGTGAACTGGTTGCAGAGTGGTGCGAACTGGTTGAAGAGTGGTGCAAACTGGTTGCGGAGTGGTTCGTACTGGTTGTGGAGTGGTGCGAACTGGTTGCGGAAGTGGTGCAAACTGGCTGCAGAGTGGTGCAAACTGGTTACCGAGTGGTGCAAACTGGTTACCGAGTGGTGCACATTGGTTGAAGTGTGGTGCAAACTGGTTGAGGAGTGGTTCGTACTGGTTGCAGAGTGGTGCGAACCGGTTGCGGAAGTGGCGCGAACTGGCTTTGGAGTGGTGCGAACTGGTTGCTGAGTGGTGCAAACTGGTTGCGGAGTGGTGCAAACTGGTTGCAGAGTGGTGGAAACTGGTTGCGGGGTGGTGCGAACTGGTCGCTGAGTGGTACGAACTGGTCGCAGAGTGCTGAGAACTGGTCGCGAAGTGGTGCGAACTGGTCAGGGAGTGGTGTGAACTGGTTGCGGATTGGTGTGAATGGGTTGCGGAGTGGTACAGACGGGTTGCGAAGGGGGGCGAACTGGTTGCGGAGTGGTGCGAACTGGTTGCGGAATGGTGTGAATTGGTTGCGGAGTGGTGCAAACTGGTTGCGGAGTTATGCGAACTGGTTGCGAAGTGGAGCGAACTGGTTGGAGAGTGGTGCAAACTGGTTGTGGAGTGGTGGGAACTGGTTGCGGAGTGGTGCGAACGGGTTGCGAAGTGGTACGAACTGGTTGCGGAGTGGTGGGAACTGGTTGCGGAGTGGTGCGAACTGGTTGCCGAGTGGTGCAAACTGGTTGCAGAGTGATGCGAACTGGCTGCGGGGTGGTGGGAACTGGTTGCGGAGTGGTGCGAACTGGTTGCGGAGTGGTGCGAACTGGTTGCGGAGTGGTGCGAACTAGTTGCAGAGTGGTGCAAACTGGTGGCAAAGTGGTGCGAACTGGCTGCGGAGTGGTGCGAACTGGTTGCCGAATGGTGCGAACTGGTTGTGGAGTGGTGCGAACTGGTTTCGCAGTGGTGCGAACTGGCTGCCGAGTGGTACGAACTTGTTGCGCAGTTGTGCGAGCTGGATGAGGAGTGGTGTGAACTGGTTGGAGAGTGTAAGAACTGGTTGCGGAGTGGTGTGAACTGGTTGTGGAGTGGTACAAACTGGCTGAGGAGTGGTGCGAACAGGCTACGGAGTGGTGCAAACTGGCTGCGGGATGGTGTAGATGGGTTGCAGAGTGGTGTGAACTGCTTGCGGAGTGGTGCGATCTGGTTGCGGAGTGGTGTGAAGTGGTTGCGGAGTGGTGGGATCTGGTTGCGGAGTGGTGCAAACTGGGAGCGGAATGGTACAAACAGGTTGCAAAATGGTGCCAACTGGTTGTGGAGTGGTGCGAACTGGTTGCAGAGTGGGGCGAACTGGTTGCGGAGTGGTTGGGAATGGTTGCAGAGTGGTGCGAACTGGTTGCAAAGTGGTACGAACGGGCTCCATAGTGGTGCCAACTGGTCGTGGAGTGGTGCGAACTGGTTGCGGATTGGTCAAAGCTTACCAAACTTAGTGACATTATTTGGTCATGGTCAGTGACATATGCCTACTTTGGTTGGTCATCGTGCATGGTCTCCATACCATGCCACAACGTATTGAAGCCCCCTGTGCTTGCTATGTGATACTTGGTGTTCCTAACACATTGTTTCCTCCTCTGACCATTTGTGACTTGTATTTTGAGTTGTCAACGTTGACCACACACAGCGGATTTCTTTGGTCAAAGGCAGTAGATATGCCTACTTTTGTCGGCCATAGTACATGGTATCCATACCGTGCTACTACTGAATGAAGGTCGTTGTACTTGGTGGTTGAGAACCGATATTCCCATAGCATTGTTTCCTGTCCTGACCGTTTGTGACTCGTGTTATGGTTGGTCAACGTCAACCACCCATATTGAAGTTATGTGGTCATGATCAGTGACATATGCCTAGTTTAGTTGTTTGGTATGCATTTTAGCCACACCGTACCACAACGTATTGAAGTTCTTTGTCCTTTCTAGTCTATACATAGGCTTCCCAAACCATTTTCTCTCCCTTTGACCATTTGTGACTCGTGCTATGAGTTGTCAATGTTGACCACACCTAGTGGACTTATTCGGTCGTAGTCTGTGACGTATGCATCCTTTGGTTGGTCACTGTGCACGCTAGCCTTATAGTGCCACTGCATGTTGAAGGTCTTTGTACTTCCTACTTGATATCTAGTGCTCCCAACCCATTGTTTGCCCCCCTGACCATTTGTGACTCGTGTTATGCGTTTTCAGCGTTGACCACATGAAGTGAAATTATTTCGTCATGGTCAGTGACATGCATACTTTGGGTGGTCACTGTGCATTGAAGCCACATTGTGCCACTCCATATTGAAGGTATTTGTACCTGCTAGTAGATAACTAGGACTCACAAACCATTACCTTCCACCCTGACCATTTGTGACTCGTGTTGTGAGTTGTCAAAGTTTACCACACTTAGTGACATTATTTGGTCATGGTCAGTGACATATGCCTACTTTGGTTGGTCATCGTGCATGGTCCCTACACCGTGCCACAACGTATTAAGGCCCCTTGTGCTTGCTATGTGATACATGGTGTTCCTAAACCATTGTTTCCCCCTCTGACCATTTGTGACTCGTGTTGTGAGTTGTCAAAGTTTACCACACTTAGTGACATTATTTGGTCATGGTCAGTGACATATGCCTACTTTGGTTGGTCATCGTGCATGGTCCCTACACCGTGCCACAACGTATTAAGGCCCCTTGTGCTTGCTATGTGATACATGGTGTTCCCAAACCATTGTTTCCCCCTCTGACCATTTGTGACTCGTATTATGAGTTGTCAACGTGGACCACACACAGCGGATTTCTTTGGACAAAGGCAGTAAATATGCTTACTTTGGTCGGTCATTGTGCATGGTAGCGACACCGCGCTACTACTGACTGAAGGTCATTGTACTTGGTAGTTGAGAACCGATATTCTCATAGCATTGTTTCCTCTCCGAACCGTTTGTGACTCGTGTTATGGTTCGCCAACGTTGACCACCCATATTGAAATTCTCTGGTTATGATCAGTGACATATGCCTAGTTTGATTGTTTGGTGTGCATATTAGCCATACCGTGCCACTACGTATTGAAGTTCTTTGTCCTTTCTAGCCAATACATAGGCTTCCCAATCCATTATTTTCCCCTCTCACCATTTGTGACTCGTGTTATGCGTGTTCAACGTTGACCACATGAAGTGAATTTTGTTCGTCATGGTTAGTGACATATGCATACTTTGGTTGGTCACTGTGCATTGAAGCCACATTGTGCCACTACATATTAAAGGTATTTGTACTTGCTAGTAGATAACTAGTATTCACAAACCATTACCTTGCACACTGACCATTTGTGACTCGTGTTTTGAGTTGTCAAGGTTTACCACACTTAGTGACATTGCTTGGTCATGGTCAGTGACATATGCCTACTTTGGTTGGTCATTGTGCATGGTCTCCAAACGTGCCACAACGTATGGAAGCCCCATCTGCTAACTATGTGATACTTGGTGTTCCAAAACCATTGTTTCCCCCTCTGACCATTTGGTTTCGTATTATGAGTTTTCAACGTTGACCACACACAGCGGATTTCTTTGGTCAAAGGTAGTACATATGCCTACTTTGGCCGGTCATTGTGCATGGTAGCCACACCGTGCTACTACTGACTTTAGGTCGTTGTACTTGGTAGTTGAGAACCGATATTCCCATATCATTGTTTCCTGTCCTCACCGTTTGTGACTCGTGTTATGGTTGGTCAACGTTTACCACCCGTATTGAAATTCAGTGGTCATGATCAGTGACATATGCCTAGTTTGGTTGTTTGGTGTGCATATTAGCCACACCGTGCCACTACGTATTGAAGTTCTTTGTCCTTTCTAGTCAATACATAGGCTTCCCAAACCATTGTCTCTCCCTCTGACCATTTGTGACTCGTGTTATGAGTTGTCAATGTTGACCACACATAGTGGACTTATTCAGTCGTAGTCAGTGACGTATGCATCCTTTGGTTGGTCACTGTGCACGCTAGCCATACCGTGCCACTGCTTGTTGAAGGTCTTTGTACTT
>SZWC01006095.1:83827-97294 GCA_023375785.1 Penium margaritaceum | reverse complement strand
AGTGACATATGCATACTTTGGTTGGTCACTGTGCATTGAAGCCACATTGTGCCACTACATATTGAAGGTATTTGTACTTGCTAGTAGATAACTAGTATTCACAAACCATTACCTTCCACCCTGACCATTTGTGACTCGTGTTGTGAGTTGTCAAAGTTTACCACACTTAGTGACATTATTTGGTCATGGTCAGTGACATATGCCTACTTTGGTTGGTCATCGTGCATGGTCTCCACACCGTGCCACAACGTATTGAAGCCCCTTGTGCTTGCTATGTGATACTTGGTGTTTCCAAACCATTGTTTCCCCCTCTGACCATTTGTGAATCGTATTATGAGTTGTCAATGTTGACCACACACAGCAAATTTCTTTGGTCAAAGGCAGTACATATGCCTACTTTGGTCGGTCATTGTACATGGTAGCCACACCGTGCTACTACTGAATGAACGTCGTTGTACTTGGTAGTTGAGAACCGATATTCCCATAGCATTGTTTCCTGTCTTGACCATTTGTGACTCGTGTTATGGTTGGTCAACGTTGACCACCCATATTGAAATTATGTGGTCATGATCAGTGACATATGCCTAGTTTGGTTGTTTGGTGTGCATATTAGCCACACCGTGCCACTATGTATTGAAGTTCTTTGTCCTTTCTAGTCAATACATAGGCTTCCCAAACCATTNTCTCTCCCTCTGACCACTTGTGACTCGTGTTATGAGTTGTCAATGTTGACCACACATAGTGGACTTATTCGGTCCTAGTCAGTGACGTATGCATCCTTTGGTTGGTCACTGTGCACGCTAGCCATACCGTGCCACTGCTTGTTGAAGGTCTTTGTACTTCCTAGTTGATAACTAGTGTTCCCAATCAATTGTTTTTCCCTCTGACTATTTGTGACTTGTGTTATGCTTTCTCAATGTTGACCACATGAAGTGAAATTCTTTTGTCATGTTTAGTGACATATGCATACTTTGGTTGGTCACTGTGCATTGAAGCCACATTGTGCCACTACATATTGAAGGTATTTGTACTGGCTAGTAGATAACTAGTATTCACACACCATTACCTTCCAACCTCACCATTTGTGACTCGTGTTGTGAGTTGTCAAAGTTTTCCACACTTAGTGACATTATTTGGTCATGGTCAGTGACATATGCCTACTTTGGTTGGTCATCGTGCATGGTCCCCACACCGTGCCACAACGTATTGAAGCCCCTTGTGCTTGCTATGTGATACTTGGTATTCCGAAACCATTGTTTCCCCCTGTGACCATTTGTGACTCGTATTATGAGTTGTCAACGTTGACAACACACAGCGGATTTCTTTGGTCAAAGGCAGTACATATGCCTACTTTGGTCGGTCATTGTACATTGTAGCCACACCGTGCTACTACTGAATGAAGGTCGTTGTACTTGGTAGTTGAGAACCGATATTCCCATAGCATTGTTTCTTGTCCTGACCGTTTGTGACTCGTGGTATGGTTGGTCAACGTTGACCACCCATATTGAAATTATGTGGTCATGATCAGTGACATATGCCTAGTTTGGTTGTTTGGTGTGCATGTTATCCACACCGTACCACTACGTATTGAAGTTCTTTGTCCTTTCTAGTCAATACATAGGCTTCCCAAACCGTTTTCTCTCCCTCTGACCACTTGTGACTCGTGTTATGAGTTGTCAATGTTGACCACACATAGTGGACTTATTCGGTCGTAGTCAGTGACGTATGCATCCGTTGGTTGGTCACTCTGCACGCTAGCCATACCGTGCCACTGCTTGTTGAAGGTCTTTGTACTTGCTAGTTGATAACTAGTGTTCCCAACCCATTGTTTTCCCCTCTGACCATTTGTGACTCGTGTTATGCGTTTTCAACGTTGACCACATGAAGTGAAATTCTTTCGTCATGGTCAGTGACGTATACATACTTTGGGTGGTCACTGTGCATTCAAGCCACATTGTGCCACTACATATTGAAGGTATTGGTACTTGCTAGTAGATAACTAGTATTCACAAACCATTACCTTCCACCCTGACCATTTGTGACTCGTGTTGTGAGTTGTCAAAGTTTACCACACTAAGTGACATTATTTGGTCATGCTCAGTGACATATGCCTACTTTGGTTGGTCATCATCCATGGTCCCCACACCGTGCCACAACGTATTGAAGCCCCTTGTGCTTGCTATGTAATACGTGGTATTCCCAAACCATTGTTCCCCCCTCTAACCATTTGTGACTCGTATTATGAGTTGTCAACATGGACCACACACAGCGGATATCTTTGGTCAAAGGCAGAAAAAATGCCTCCTTTGGTCGGTCATTGTGCAAGGTAGCCACACCGCGCTACTACTGACTGAAGGTCATTGTACTTGGTAGCTGAGAACCGATATTCTCATAGCATTGTTTCCTCTCCTGACCGTTTGTGACTCGTGTTATGGTTGGTCAACCTTGACCACCCATATTGAAATTCTCTGGTCATGATCTGTGACATATGCCTAGTTTGATTGTTTGGTGTGCATATTAGCCCCAGCGTGCCACTACGTATTGAAGTTCTTTGTCCTTTCTAGCTAATACATAGGCTTCCCAATCCATTGTTTCCCCCTCTGACCATTTGTGACTCGTGTTATGCATTTCCAACGTTGATCACATGAAGTGAAATTTGTTCGTCATGGTTAATAACATATGCATACTTTTGTTGGTCACTGTGCATTGAGGCCACATTGTGCCACGACGTATTGAAGGTATCTGTACTTGCTAGTAGATAACTAGTATTCACAAACCATTATCTTCCACTCTGACCATTTGTGACTCGTGTTGTGAGTTGTCAAAGTTTACCACACTTAGTGACATTACTTGGTCATGGTGAGTGACATATGCCTACTTTGGTTGGTCATTGTGCATGGTCTCCACACCGTGCCACAAGGTATTGAAGCCCCTTGTGCTTGCTATGTGATACTTGGTGTTCCCAACCTATTGTTTCCCCCTCTGACCACTTGTGACTCATATTATGAGTTGTCAACGTTGACCACACACAGCGGATTTCTTTAGTCAAAGGTAGTACATATGCCTACTTTGGTCGGTCATTGTGCATGGTAGCCACACCGTGCTAGTACTAACTGAAGGTCCTTGTACTTGGTAGTTGAGAACCGATATTCCCATAGCATTGTTTCATGTCCTGACCGTTTGTGACTCGTGTTATGGTTGGTCAACATTGACCATCCATATTGAAATTTAGTGATCATGATCAGTGACATATGCCTAGTTTGGTTGTTTGGTATGCATATTAGCCACACCGTGCCACTACGTATTGAAGTTCTTTGTCCTTTCTAGTCAATACATAGGCTTCCCAAACCATTGTATCTCCCTCTGACCATTTGTGACTCGTGTTATGAGTTGTCAATGTTGACATAGTGGACTTATTCGGTCGTAGTCAGTGACGTATGCATCCTTTGGTTGGTCACTGTGCACGCTAGCCATACCGTGCCACTGCTTGTTGAAGGTCTTTGTACTTGCTTTTTGATTACTAGTGTCCCAATCCATTGTTTTCCCCTCTGACCATTTGTGACTCGTGCTATGCGTTTTCAACATTGACCACATACGTGAAATTTTTTCGTCATGGTTAGTGACATTTGCATACTTTGGTTGGTCACAGTGCATTGAGGCCACATTGTGCCACTATATATTGAAGGTATTTGTACTTGCTAGTAGATAAGTAGTATTCACAAACCATTACCCTCCACCCTGACCATTTGTGACTCGTGTTGTGAATTGTCAAAGTTTACCACACTCAGTGACATTATTTGGTCATGGTCAGTGACATAAGCCTACCTTGGTTGGTCATCGTGCATGGTCTCCACACCGTGCCACAAGGTATTGAAGCCCCTTGTGCTTGCTATGTGATCCTTGGTGTTCCTAAACCATTGTTTCTACCTCAGACCATTTGTGACTCGTATTATGAGTTGTCAACGTTGACCACACACAGCGGATTTATTTGGTCAAAGGCAGTACATATGCCTACTTTGGTCGGTCATTGTACATGGTAGCCACACCGTGCTACTACTGAATGAAGGTCGTTGTACTTGGTAGTTGAGAACCGATATTCCCATAGCATTGTTTCCTGTCCTGACCGTTTGTGACTCGTGTTATGGTTGGTCAACATTGACCACCCATATTGAAATTATGTGGTTATGATCAGTGACATATGCCTAGTTTGGTTGTTTGGTGTGCATCTTAGCCACACCGTGGCACTACGTATTGAAGCTCTTTGTCCTTTCTAGTCAATACATAGGCTTCCCAAACCATTTTCTCTCCCTCTGACCACTTGTGACTCGTGTTATGAGTTGTCAATATTGACCACACATAGTGGACTTATTCGGTCGTAGTCAGTGACGTATGCATCCGTTGGTTGGTTACTGTGCACGCTAGCCATACCGTGCCACTACTTGTTGAAGGTCTTTGTACTTGCTAGTTGATAACTAGTGTTCCCAGCCCATTGTTTTCCCCTCTGACCATTTGTGACTCGTGTTATGCGTTTTCAACGTTGACCACATTAAGTGAAATTCTTTCGTCATGGTCAGTGACATATACATACTTTGGGTGGTCACTGTGCATTGAAGCCATGTTGTGCCACTACATATTGAAGGTATTTGTACTTGCTAGTAGATAACTAGTATTCACAAACCATTACCTTCCACCCTGACCATTTGTGACTCGTGTTGTGAGTTGTCAAAGTTTACCACACTCAGTGACATTATTTGGTCATGCTCAGTGACATAAGCCTACTTTGGTTGGTCATCGTGCATGGTCTCCACAACGTGCCACAACGTATTGAAGCCCCTTGTGCTTGCTATGTGATCCTTTGTGTTCCTAAACCATTGTTTCCCCCTCTGGCCATTTATGACTCATATTATGAGTTGTCAACGTTGACCACACACAGCGGATTTCTTTGGTCAAAGGCAGTACGTATGCCTACTTTGGTCGGTCATTGTGCATGGTAGCCACACCGTGCTACTACTGACTGAAGGTCGTTGTACTTGGTAGTTGTGAACCGGTATTCCCTTAGCATTGTTTCCTGTCCTGCCCGTTTGTGACTCGTGTTATGGTTGGTCAACGTTGACCACCCATATTGAAATTCTGTGATCATGATCAGTGACATATGCCTATTTTGGTTTTTTGGTGTGCATATTAGCCACACCGTGCCACTACGTAGTGAAGTATTTTGTCCTTTCTAGTCAATACATAGGCTTCCCAAACCATTGTATCTCCCTCTGACCATTTGTGACTCGTGTTATGAGTTGTCAATGTTGACCACACATAGTGGACTTATTCGGTCGTAGCCAGTGACATATGCATCCTTTGGTTGGTCACTGTGCACGCTAGCCATACCGTGCCACTGCTTGTTGAAGGTCTTTGTACTTGCTAGTTGATAACTAGTGTCCCCAATCCATTGTTTTTTCCCTCTGACCATTTGTGACTCGTGTTATGCGTTTTCAACATTGACCACATACGTGAAATTTGTTCGTCATGGTTAGTGACATATGCATACTTTGGTTGGTCACTGTGCATTGAGGCAACATTGTGCCACTACATATTGAAGGTATATGTACTTGCTAGTAGATAAGTAGTATTCACAAACCATTACCTTCCACCCTGACCATTTGTGACTCGTGTTGTGAGTTGTCAAAGTTTACCACACTTAGTGACATTACTTGGTCATGGTCAGTGACATATGCCTATTTGGTTGGTCATTCCGCATGGTCTCCACATCGTGCCACAACGTATTGAACCCCCTTGTGCTTGCTATGTGATACTTGGTGTTCCCAAACCATTGTTTCCCCCTCTGACCACCTGTGACTCATATTATGAGTTGTCAACGTTGACCACACACAGCGGCTTTCTTTGGTCAAAGGCAGTACATATGCCTCCTTTGGTCGGTCATTGTACATGGTAGCCACACCGTGCTACTACTGAATGAAGGTCGTTGTACTTGGTAGTTGAGAACCGATATTCCCATAGCATTGTTTCCTGACCTGACCGTTTGTGACTCGTGTTATGATTAGTCAACGTTGACCACCCATACTGAAATCATGTGGTCATGATCAGTGACATATGCCTAGTTTGGTTGTTTGGTGTGCATATTTGTCTCACCGTGCCACTACGTATTGAAGTTCTTTGTCCTTTCTATTCAATACATAGGCTTCCCCATCCGTTGTTTTCCCCTCTGACCATTCGTGACTCGTGTTATGCGTTTTCAACGTTGACCACATGGAGTGAAATTATTTCGTCATGTTCAATGACATATGCATGCTTTGGTTGGTCACTGTGCATTGAAGCCACATTCTGCCACTACATATTGAAGGTATTTGTACTTGCTAGTATATAATTCCCAAACCATTACCTTCCACCCTGACCATTTGTGACTCGTGTTGTGAGTTGTCAACGTTTACCACACTTAGTGACATTATTTGGTCATGGTCAGTGACATATGCCTACTTTGGTTTGTGATCGTGCATGGTCTCCACACCGTGCCACAACATATTGAAGCCCCTTCTGCTTTCTGTGTGATACTTGGTGTTCCCAAACCATTGTTTCCCCCTCTGACCATTTGTGACTTGTATTATGAGTTGTCAACGTTGACCACACACATCGGATTTCTTTGGTCAAAGGCAGTACATATGCCTACTTTGGTCGGTCATTGTACATGGTAGCCACACCGTGCTACTACTGAATGAAGGTCGTTGTACTTGGTAGTTGAGACCCGAAATTCCCATAGCATTGTTTCCTGTCCCGACCATTTGTGTCTCGTGTTATGGTTGATCAACGTTGACCACCCATATTGAAATTATGTTGTCATGATCAGTGACATATGCCTAGTTTGGTTATTTGGTGTGCATATTAGCCACACCGTGCCACTATGTATTGAAGTTATTTGTCCTTTCTAGTCAATAAATAGGCTTCCCAAACCATTTTATCTCCCTCTGACCATTTGTGACTCGTGTTATGAGTTGTCAATATTGACAACACATAGTTGACTTATTCGGTCGTAGTCAGTGACGTATGCATCCTTTGGATGGTCACTGTGCACGCTAGTCATACCGTGCCACTGCTTGTTGAAGGTCTTTGTACTTGCTAGTTGATAACTAAAGTTCCCAACCCATTGTTTTCCCCTCTGACCATTTGTGACTCGTTTTATGCGTTCTCAACGTTGACCACATGAAGTGAAATTCTTTTGTCATCGTCAGTGACATATGCATACTTTGGGTGGTCACTCTGCATTGAAACCACATCGTGCCACTACATATTGAAGGTACTTGTACTTGCTAGTAGATAGCTAGTATTCACAAACCATTACCTTCCACCCTGACCATGTGTGACTCGTGTTGTGAGTTGTCAAAGTTTACCACACTTAGTGATATTATTTGGTCATGGTCAGTGACATATGCCTAATTTGGTTGGTCATCATGCATGGTCCCCACACCGTGCCACAACGTATTGAAGCCCCTTGTGCTTGCTACGTGATACGTGGTGTTCCCAAACCATTGTTTCCCCCGCTGACCATTTGTGACTCGTATTATGAGTTGTCAACGTGGACCACACACAGCGGATTTCTTTGGTCAAAGGCAGTAAATATGGCTACTTTGGTCGGTCATTGTGCATGGTAGCCACACCGCGCTACTACTGACTGGAGGTCATTGTACTTGGTAGTTGAGAACCGATATTCTCATAGCATTGTTTCCTCTCCTGACCGTTTGTGACTCGTGTTATGGTTGGTCAACGTTGACCACCCACATTGAAATTATTTGGTCATGATCAGTGACATATGCCTAGTTTGATTGTTTGGTGTGCATGTTAGCCACACTGTGCCACTACGTATTGAAGTTCTTTGTCCTTTCTAGTCAATACATAGGCTTCCCAGACCATTGTTTCTCCCTCTGACCATTTGTCACTCGTGATATGAGTTGTCAATGTTGGCCAAACATGGTGGTCTTATTCGGTCGTAGTCAGTGACATATGCATCCTTCGGTTGCTCAATATGCACGCTAGCCATACCGTGCCTCTGCTTGTTGAAGGTCTTTGTACTTGCTAGTTGATAACTAGTGTTCCCAGCCTGTTGTTTTCCCCTCTGACCATCTGTGACTCGTGTTATGCGTTTTCAACGTTGACCACATCAAGTGAAATTATTTCGTCATGGTCAGTGACATATGCATACTTTGGGTGGTCATTGTTCATTGAAGCCACACTGTGCCACTACATATTGAAGGTATTTGTACTTGCTAGTGGATAAATAGTATTCAAAAACCATTACCTTCCACCCTGACCATTTGTGACTCGTGTTGTGAGTTGTCAAAGTTTACCACACTTAGTGACATTATTTGATCATGGTCAGTGACATATGCCTACTTTGGTTGGTCATCGTGCATGGTCCCCACACCGTGCCACAACGTATTGAAGCCCATTGAGCTTCCTATGTGATACGTGGTGTTCCCAAACCATTGTTTCCCCCTCTGACCATTTGTGACTCGTATTATGAGTTTTCAACGTGGACCACACACAGCGGATTTCTTTGGTCAAAGGCAGTAAATATGCCTACTTTGGTCGGTCATTGTGCATGGTAGACACACCGCGCTACTACTAACTGAAGGTCATTGTACTCGGTGGTTGAGAACCGATATTCTCATAGCATTGTTTCCTCTCCTGACCGTTTGTGACTCGTGTCATGGTTGGTCAACGTTGATCACCCATAATGAAATTCTCTGGTCATGATCAGTGACATATGCCTAGTTTGATTGTTTGGTGTGCATATTAGCCACACCGTGCATCTACGTATTGAAATTCTTTGTCCTTTCTAGCCAATACATAGGCTTCCCAATCCATTGTTTTCCCCTCTGACCATTTGTGACTCGTGTTATGCGTTTTCAACGTTGACAACATGAAGTGAAATGTTTTCGTCATGGTTAGTGGCATATGCATACTTTGGTTGGTCACTATGCATTGAAGCCACATTGTGCCACTACATAATGAAGGTATGTGTACTTGCTAGTAGATAACTAGTATTCACAAACCATTACCTTCCACCCTGACCATTTGTGACTCGTGTTGTGAGTTGTCAAAGTTTACCACACTTAGTGATATTACTTGGTCATGGTCAGTGACATATGCCTACTTTGGTTGGTCATCGTGCATGGTCTCCACACCGTGCCACAACGTATTGAAGCCCCTTGTGCTTGCTATGTGATACTTGGTGTTCCCAAACCATTGATTCCCCCTCTGACCATTTGTGACTCGTATTATGAGTTGTCAACATTGACCACATACAGCGGATTTCTTTGGGCAAAGGCAGTCCATATGCCTACTTTGGTCGGTCATTGTACATGTTAGCCACACCGTGCTACTACTGAATGAAGGTCGTTGTACTTGGTAATTGAGAACCGATAGTCCCATAGCATTATTTCCTATCCTGACAGTTTGTGACTCTTGTAATTGTTGGTCAACGTTGACCACCCATATTGAAAGTATGTGATCATGACCAGTGACATATGCCTAGTTTGGTTATTTGGTGTGCATATTAGCCACACCGTGCCACTACATATTGAAGTTCTTTGTCCTTTCTAGTCAATACATAGGCTTCCCAAACCATTTTCTCACCCACTGACCATTTGTGACTCGTGTTATGAGTTGTCAATGTTGACCACATATAGTGCACTTATTCGTAAGGCTGCACACCAAATCCTAGGATTCGTGAATAAGATTCGTGAACCCGGAGAAAGATTCGGATTCGGGGATCCGAATCCTTCATGAGGATTCGATTCGGGATTCGGAGATCCTTTTCCCCATTGTTTCACTGTGGAAAAACAGGGATTTATGTGGCAGATGAGAGGATTTTTACCTGCCATCACCCATAGGATTCGGAAACGATTCGTGAATCCTACGGATTCGCGAATCCAGATTCGGATTCGTGAATCAAAGCCAGACCTGGATTCGGATTCGTGAATCTGGATCCATTATGGGATCCGGGAATCTTACCCGGTGTGCACCCTTACTTATTCGGTCGTGGTCAGTGACACATGCATCCTTTGGTTGGTCACTGTGCATGCTAGCCATACCGTGCCATTGCTTGTTGAAGGTCTTTGTACTTCCTAGTTGATAACTAGTGTTCCCAACCCATTGTTTTCCCCTCTGACCATTTGTGACTCATGTTATGCATTTTCAACGTTGACCACATGAAGTGAAAGTCTTTCGTCATGGTCAGTGACATGTGCATACTTTGGGTGGTCACTCTGCATCGAAGCCACATTGTGCCACTACATATTGAAGGTATTTGTACTTGCTAGTAGATAACTAGTATTCACAAACAATTACCTTCCACCCTGACCATTTGTGACTCGTGTTGTGAGTTGTCAAAGTTTACCACACTTAGTGACATTATTTGGTCATGGTCAGTGACATATGCCTACTTTGGTTGGTCATCGTGCATGGTCCCCACACCGTGCCACAACGTATTGAAGCCCATTGTGCTTGCTATGTGATACGTGGTGTTCCCAAACCATTGTTTCCCCCTCTGACCATTTGTGACTCATATTATGAGTTGTCAACATTGACCACACACAGCGGATTTCTTTGGTCAAAGGCAATAAATATGCCTACTTTGGTCGGTCATTCTGCATGGTAGCCACACCGCGCTACTACTGACTGCAGGTCATTGTACTTGGTAGCTGAGAACCGATATTCTCATAGCGTTTTTTCCTCTCCTGACCGTTTTTGACGCGTGCTATGGTTGGTCAGTGTTGACCACCCATATTGAAATTCTGTGGTAATGATCAGTGACATATGCCTAGTTTGATTGTTTTGTGTGCATATTAGTCACACCGTGTCACTACGTATTGAAGTTCTTTGTCATTTATAGCCAATACATAGGCTTCCCAATCCATTGTTTTCCCTTCCGACCATTTGTGACTCGTGTTATGCGTTTTCAACGTTGACCACATGAAGTGAAATTTGTTCGTCATGGTTAGTGACATATGCATACTTTGGTTGGTCATTGTGCATTGAAGCCACATTGTGCCAATATATATTGAAGCTATTTGTACTTGCTAGTAGATTACAAGTATTCACTAACCATTACCTTCCACCCTGACCATTTGTGACTCGTGTTGTGAGTTGTCAAAGTTTGCCACACTTAGTGACATTATTTGGTCATGGTCAGTGACATATGCCTACTTTGGTCGGTCATCGTTCATGGTCACCACACCATGCCACAATGTATTGAAGCCCCTTGTGCTTGCTATGTGATACGTGGTTTTCCCAAACCATTGTTTCCCCCTCTGACCATTTGTGACTCCTATTATGAGTTGTCAACGTGGACCACACACAGCGGATTTCCTTGGTCAAAGGCACTAAATATGCCTACTTTGGTCGGTCATTGTGTATGGTAGCCACACCGCGCTACTACTGACCGAAGGTCATTGTACTTGGTAGTTGAAAACCGGTATTCTCATAGAATTGTTTCCTCTCTTGACCGTTTGTGACTTGTGTTATGGTTGGTCAACGTTGACAACCCATATTGAAATTCTCTGGTCATGATCAGTGACATATGCCTAGTTTGATTGTTTGGTGTGCATGTTAGCCACACCATGCCACTACATATTGGAGTTCTTTGTCCTTTCTAGCCAATACATAGGCTTCCCAATCCATTGTTTTCCCATCTGACCGTTTGTGACTCGTGTTATGCGTTTTCAACGTTGACCACATGAAGTGAAATTTGTTCGTCATGGTTAGTGACATATGCATACTTTGGCTGGTCACTGTGCATTGAAGCCACATTGTGCCACTACATATTGAAGGTATTTTTACTTGCTAGTAGATAACTAGTAGTTACAAACCATTACCTTCCACCCTGACCAATTGTGACTCGTGTTGTGAGTTGTCAAAGTTTACCACACATAGTGACATTACTTGGTCATGGTCAGTGACATATGCATACTTTGGTTGGTCATCGTGCATGGTCTCCACACCGTGCCACAATTTATTGAAGCCCCTTGTGCTTGCTATGTGATACTTGGTGTTCCCAAACCATTGTTTCCCCCCTCTGACCATTTGTGACTCGTATTATGAGTTGTCAACGTTGACCACACACAGCGGATTTCTTTGGTCAAAGGCACTACATATGCATACTTTGGTCGGTCATTGTGCATTGTAGCCACACCGTGCTACTACCGACTGAAGGTTGTTGTACTTGGTAGTTGAGAACCGATATTCCCATAGCATTGTTTTGTGTCCTGACCATTTGTGACTTGTGTTATGGTTGGTCAACGTTGACCACCCATATTGAAATTGTGTGGTCATGATAAGTGAAATATGCCTAGTTTGGTTGTTTGGTGTGCATATTAGCCACTACGTAACACTATGTATTGAAGTTCTTTGTCCTTTCTAGTCACTACATAGGCTTCCCAAACCATTGTCTCTTCCTGTGACCATTTGTGACTCATGTTATGAGTTGTCAATGTTGACCACACATAGTGGACTTATTCCGTCGAAGTCAGTGACGTATGCATCCTTTGGTTGGTCACTGTTCACGCTAGCTATACAGTGCCACTGCTTGTTGAAGGTCTTTGTGCTTCCTAGTTGGTAACTAGTGTTCCCAATCCATTGTTTTTCCCTCTGACTATTTGTGACTCGTGTTATGCGTTTTCAACGTTGACCACATGAAGTGAAATTATTTCGTCGTGTTCAGTGACATATGCATACTTTGGTTGGTCACTATGCATCGAAGCCACATTGTGCCACTACATATTGGAATTATTTGTACTTGCCAGTAGATAACTAGTATTCACAAACCATTACCTTCCACCCTGACCATTTGTGACTCGTGTTGTGAGTTGTCAAATTTTACCACACTTAGTGACATTATTCGGGTATGGTCAGTGACATATGCCTACTTTCCTTGGTCATCGTGCATGGTCTCCACACCGTGCCACAACGTATTGAAGCCTCTTGTGCTTGCAATGTGATGCTTGGTGTTCCCAAACCATTGTTCCCCCCTCTAACCATTTGTGACTCGTGTTTTGAGTTTTCAACGTTGACCACACACATCGGATTTCTTTCGTCAAAGGCAGTACATATGCCTACTTTGGTCCGTCATTGTACATGGTAGCCACACCGTGCTACTACTGAATGAAGTTCGTTGTACTTGGTAGTTAAGAACCGATATTCCCATAGCATTGTTTCCTGTCCTGACCATTTGTTACTCGTGTTATGGTTGGTCAACGTTGACCACCCATATTGAAATTCTCTAGTCATGATCAGTGACATATGCCTAGTTTAATTGTTTGGTGTGCATATTAGCCACACCGTGCCACTACGTATTGAAGTTTTTTGTCCTTTCTAGCCAATACATAGGCTTCCCAATCCATTGTTTTCCCCTCTGACCGTTTGTGACTCGTGTTATGCGTTTTCAACGTTGACCACATGAAG
>SZWC01006095.1:42111-64412 GCA_023375785.1 Penium margaritaceum | reverse complement strand
CACCAGGTCGGTTTTTGTTTATTTGTTACGCGTAGGTGCCTTCACTGGAATACTCCCTCCCACCCCCCTAGAGGGATGTTCCGTGGACGACCTGGAGGACAGATTTGCGACCGCATTATGACAACCCCCTACCCCCCACGGCTTAGGCTCGAAGGTAGAGTTGAGGTAGCACAACATGGCCGCCCCCCCCCCCTAGGTCGCGAGCCTATTCTATATTACGCGTACGAGGATTCAAACCCAGGACCTATCGCTCCACAATCTTACTCTATAAGCACTAAGCCAACTCACATGGTGTTCATATGTTGTCCAAATGACATTATAAGGGTTCCTATGGGTAAAGGGCATAAAATATGGGGGTTTAGGAATATAGGGTAGTTTTCGAAAGTATGAATGATAACAATTTCAGTTTATCCATAAACAATTGACGCATACTAAGTTTTGAATTTTGCAACTTCGAGCTTGAATAACCTCTCAACCATTGTTGCGATTGACCAGCCGTAAGAAGGAAAGTTGACAAGACACAGTGAAACTCCTTCTATGATATTCAATGACAAAAGAAGATTTTGGTTGGTCATTGTGCATGGTAGCCATACCGTGCCACCACTCATCGAAGGTCTTTGTACTTGCTAGTCCATACCAAGTATTCCCAACCATTGTTTCCCCCTTTGACCATTTGTGACTCGTATTATGAGTTGTCAACGTCGACCACACACAGCGGATTTCTCTGGTCAAATGTAGTACATATGCCTACTTTGGTCGGTCATTGTGCATGGTAGGCACACCTTGCTACTACAGACTGAAGATCATTGTACTTGATAGTTGAGAACCGATATTCTCATAGCATTGTTTCCTCTTCTTACCGTCTGTGACTCGTGTTATGGTTGGTCAGCGTTGACCACCCATATTGAATTTCTGTGCTCATGATCAGTGACATATGCCAAGTTTGATTGTTTGGTGTGCATATTAGCCACACCGTGCCACTACGTATTGAATTTCTTTGTCCTTTCTAGTCAATACATATGCTTCCCAAACCATTGTCTCTCCCTCTGACCATTTTTGACTCGTGTTATGAGTTGTCAATGTTGAACACACATAGTGGACTTATTCGGTCGTAGTCAGTGACGTATGCATCCTTTGGTTAGTCACTGTGCACGCTAGCCATACCGTGCCACTGCTTTTTGAAGGTCTTTGTACTTGCTAGTTGATAACCAGTGTCCCCAATCCATTGTTTTCCCCTCTCACCATTTGTGACTCGTGTTATGCAATTTCAACATTGACCACATAGGTGAAATTTGTTCGTCATGGGTAGTGACATATGCATACTTTGGTTGGTCACTGTGCATTGAGGCCACATCGTGCCACTACATATTGGAGGTATTTGTACTTGGTAGTAGATAACTAGTATTCACAATCCATTACCTTCCAACCTGACCATTCGTGACTCGTGTTGTGAGTTGTCAAAGTTTACCACACTTAGTGACATTATTAGGTCATGGTCAGTGACACATGCCTACTTTGGTTGGTCATCGTGCATGGTCCCCACACCGTGCCACAACGTATTAAAGCCCCGTGTGCTTGATATGTGATTCGTGGTGTTCCCAAACTATTGTTTCCCCCTCTGACCATTTGTGACTCGTATTATGAGTTGTCAACGTTGACCACACACAGCGGATTTCGTTGGTCAAAGGCATTAAATATGCCTTCTTTGGTCGTTCAATGTGCATGGTAGCCACACCGCGCTACTACTGACTGAAGGTCCTTGTACTTGGTAGTTGAGAACCGATATTCTCATGGCATTGTTTCCTCTCCTGACCGTTTGTGACTCGTGTTATGGTTGGTCAACGTTGACCACCCATATTGAAATTCTCTGGTCATGATATGTGACATGAGCCTAGTTTGATTGTTTGGTGTGCATATTAGCCACACCGTGCCACTACGTATTGAAGTTCTTTGTCCTTTCTAGCCAATACATAGGCTTCCCAATCCATTGTTTTCCCCTCTGACCATTTGTGACTAGTGTTATGCGTTTTCAACGTTGACCACATGAAGTGAAATTTGTTCATCGTGGTTAGTGACATATGCATACTTTGGTTGGTCACTGTGCATTGAAGCCACATTGTGCCACTACATATTGAAGGTATTTGTACTTGCTAGTAGGTAACTAGTATTCACAAACCATTACCGTCCACCCTGACCATTTTTTACTCCTGTTGTGAGTTGTCAAAGTTTACCACACTTAGTGACATTACTTGGTCATGGTCAGTGACATATGCCTACTTTGGTTGGTCATCGTGCATGGTCTCCACACCGTGCCACAACGTGTTGAAGCCCCTTGTGCTTGCTATGTGATACTTGGTGTTCCTAAACCATTGTTTCCCCCTTTGACCATTTGTGACTCGTATTATGAGTTATCAACGTTGACCACACATAGCGGATTTCTTTGGTCAAATGCAGTACATATGCCTACTTCGGTCGGTCATTGTGCATGGTAGCCACACCGTGCTACTACTGACTGAAGGTCGTTGTACTTGGTAGTTGAGAACCGATATTCCCGTAGCATTTTTTCCTCTCCTGACCGTTTGTGACTCGTGTTATGGTTGGTCAACGTTGACCACCCATATTGAAATTTTGTGGTCATGATCAGTGACATATGCTTAGTTTGGTTGTTTGGTGTGCATATTAGCCACACCGTGCCACTACGTATCGAAGTTCTTTGTCATTTCTAGTCAATACATAGGCTTCCCAAACCATTGTCTCTCCCTCTGACCATTTGTGACTCGTGTTATGAGTTGTCAATATTGACCACACATAGTGGACTTATTCGGTCATAGTCAAAGACGCATGCATCCTTTGGTTGGTCACTGTGCATGCTAGCCATATCGTGCCACTGCTTGTTGAAGGTCTTTGTACTTCCTAGTTGATAACTAGTGTTCCCAATCCATTGTTTTCCCCTCTGACCATTTGTGACTCGTGTTATGCGTTTTCAACGTCAACCACATGCAGTGAAATTCTTTCGTCATGTTCAGTGACATATGCATACTTTGGCTGGTCACTGTGCATTGAAGCCACATTGTGCCACTACATATTGAATGTATTTGTACTTGCTAGTAGATAACTAGTATTCACAAACCATTACCTTCCACCCTGACCATTTGTGACTCGTATTGTGAGTTATCAGAGTTTACCACACTTGGTGACATTATTTGGTCATGGTCAGTGACATATGCCTACTTTGATTGGTGATCGTGCATGGTCTCCACACCGTGCCACAACGTATTGAAGACCCTTGTGCTTGCTATGTGATACGTGGTGTTTCCAAACCATTGTTTCCCCCTCTGACCATTTGTGACTCGTATTATGAGTTGTCAACGTTGACCACACACAGCGGATTTCTTTGGTCAAAGGCAGTACATATGCCTACATTGGTCGGTCATTGTGCATGGTAGCCACACCGTGCTACTACTGACTTAAGGTCGTTGTACTTGGTAGTTGAGAACCGATATTCTCATAGCATTGTTTCCTGTCCTGACCGTCTGTGACTCGTGTTATGGTTGGTCAACGTTGACCACCCATATTGAAATTATGTGGTCCTGATCAGTGACATATACCTAGTTTGGTTGTTTAGTGTGCATATTAGCCACACCGTGCCACTACGTATTGATGTTCTTTGTCCTTTCTAGTCAATACATAGGCTTCCCAAACCATTTTCTCTCCCTCTGACCATTTGTGACTCGTGTTATGAGTTTTCAATGTTGACCACACATAGTGGACTTATTTGATCGTAGTCAGTGACGTAAGCATCCTTTGGTTGGTCACTGTGCAAGCTAGCCATACCGTGCCACTGCTTGTTGAATGTCTTTCTACTTCCTAGTTGATAACTAGTGTTCCCAACCCATTGTTTTCCCCTTTGACCATTTGTGACGCTGGTTATGCGTTTTCAACGTTGACCACATAAAGTGAAATTCTTTCGTCATGGTCAGTGACATATGCATACTTTGGGTGGTCACTGTGCATTGAAGCCACATTGTGCCACTACATATTGAAGGTATTTGTACTTTCTAGTAGATAACTAGTATTCACAAACCATTACCTTCCACCCTGACCATTTTTGACTCGTGTTGTGAGTTGTCAAAGTTTACCACACATAGTGACATTATTTGGTCATGGTCAAACCATATGCCTACTTTGGTTGGTCATCGTGCATGGTCTCCACACCGTGCCACAACGTATTGAAGCCCCTTGTGCTTGCTATGTGATACATTGTGTTCCTTAAACATTGTTTCCCCCTCTGACCATTTGTGACTCGTATTATGAGTTGTCAACGTTGACTACACACAGCAGATTTCTTTGGTCAAAGGCAGTACATATGCCGATTTTGGTCGGTCATTATACATGGTAGCCACGCCATGCTATTACTGAATGAAGGTCGTTGTACCTGGTAGTTGAGAACCAACATTCCCATAGCATTGTTTCATGTCGTGAACATTTGTGACTCGCGTTCTGGTTGGTCAACGCTCACCACCCATATTGAAATTATGTGGTCATGATCAGTGACATATGCCTAGTTTGGTTGTTTGGTGTGCATATTAGCCACACCGTGCCTCTACGTATTGAAGTTCTTTGTCCTTTCTAGCCAATACATAGGCTTCCCAATCCATTGTTTTCCCCTCTGACCATTTGTGACTCGTGTTATGCGTTTTCAACGTTGACCACATGAAGTGAAATTTGTTCGTCATGGTTAGTGACATATGCATACTTTGGTTGGTCACTTTGCATTGAAGCCACATTGTTCTACTACATATTGAATGTATTAGTACTTGCTAGTAGATAACTAGTATCCATAAATCATTACCTTCCACCCTGGCCATTTGTGACTCGTGTTGTGAGTTGTCAAAGTTTACCACACTTAGTGACATTACTTGGTCATGGTCAGTGACATATGCCTACTTTGGTTGGTCATCATGCATGCTCCCCACACCATGCCACAACGTATTGAAGCCCCTTGTGCTTGCTATGTGATACGTGGTGTTCCCAAACCATTGTTTTCCCCTCTGACCATTTGTGACTCGTATTATGAGTTGTCAACGTGGACCACACACAGCGGATTTCTTTGGTCAAAGGCAGTAAACATGCCTACTTTGGTCGGTCATTGTGCATGGTAGCTACACCGCGCTACTACTGACTGAAGGTCATTGTACTTGGTAGTTGAGAACCGATATTCTCATAGCATTGTTTCCTCTCCTGACCGTCTGTGACTCGTATTATGGTTGGTCAACGTTGACCACCCATATTGAAATTCTCTGGTCATGATCAGTGACATATGCCTAGTTTGATTGTTTGGTGTGCATATTAGCCACACCGTGCCACTACGTATTGAAGTTCTTTGTCCTTTGTAGCCAATACATAGACTTCCCAATCCATTGTTTTCCCCTCTGACCATTTGTGACTCGTGTTATGCGTTTTTAACGTTGACCACATGAAGTGAAATTAGTTCGTCATGGTTAGTGACATATGCATACTTTGGATGGTCACTGTGCATTGAAGCCACACTGTGCCACTACATATTGAAGGTATTTGTGCTTGCTAGTAGATAACTAGTATTCACAAACCATTACCTTCCACCCTCACCATTTGTGACTCATGTTGTGAGTTGTCAATGTTTATCACACTTAGTGACTTTACTTGGTCATGGTCAGTGACATATGCCTACTTTGGTTGGTCATCATGCATGGTCTCCACACCGTGCCACAACATATTGAAGCCCCTTGTGCTTGCTATGTGATACTTGGTGTTCCCAAACCATTGTTTCCCCCTCTGACCATTTGTGACTCGCATTATGAGTTATCAACGTTGACCACACACAGCGGATTTCTTTGGTCAAAGGCAGTACATATGCCTACTTTGGTCGGTCATTGTTCATGGTAGCCACACCGTGCTACTACTGACTGAAGGTTGTTGTACTTGGTAGTTGAGAACCAATATTTCCATAGCATTGTTTCCTGTCCTGACCGTTTGTGACTCGTGTTATGGTTGGTCAACGTTGACCACCCATATTGAAATTCTGTGGTCATGATCAGTGACATATGCCTAGTTTGGTTGTTTGGTGTGCATATTAGCCACACCGTGCCACTACGTATTGAAGTTCTTTGTCCTTTATAGTCAATACATAGGCTTCCAAAACCATTGTCCCTCCCTCTGACCATTTGTGACTCGTGTTATGAGATGTCAATGTTGACCACACATAGTGGACTTATTCGGTCGTAGTCAGTGACGTATGCATCCTTTGGTTGGTCACTGTGCACGCTAGCCATACTGTGCCACTACTTGTTGAAGGTATTTTTGCTTCCTAGTTGATAACTAGTGTTCCCCACCCATTGTTTTCCCCTCTGACCATTTGTGACTCATGTTATGCATTTTCAACGTCGACCACATGAAGTGAAATTCGTTTGTCATGGTCAGTGACATGTGCATACTTTGGGTGGTCACTGTGCATTGAAGCCATATTGTGCCACTACATATCGAAGGTATTTGTACTTGCTGGTAGATAACTAGTATTCACAAACCATTACCTTCCACCCTGACCATTTGTGCCTCGTGTCGTGAGTTGTCAAAGTTTACCACACTTAGTGACATTATTTGGTCATGGTCAGTAACATATGCCTACTTTGGTTGGTCATCGTGCATGGTCCTCACACCGTGCCACAACGTATTGAAGCCCCCTGTGCTTGCTATGTGAGACGTGGTGTTCCTAAACCATTGTTTCCCCCTCTGACCATTTGTGACTCGTAATATGAGTTGTCAACGTGGACCACACACTGCGGATTTCTTTGGTCAAAGGCAGTAGATATGCCTACTTTGGTCGGTCATTGTGCATGGTAGCCACACTGCGCTACTACTGACTGAATGTCATTGTACTTGGTAGTTGAGAACCGATATTCTCATAGCATTGTTTCCTCTCCTGACCGTTTCTGACTCGTGTTATGGTTGGTCAACGTTGACCACCCATATTGAAATTTTCTGGTCATGATCAGTGACATATGCCTAGTTTGATAGTTTGGTGTGCACATTAGCCACACCGTGCCACTACGTATTGAAGTTCTTTGTCCTTTCTAGCCAATACATAGACTTCCAAATCCATTGTTTTCCCCTCTGACCATTTGTGACTCGTGTTATGAGTTGTCAATGTTGACCACACATAGTGGACTTATTCGGTCTTAGTCAGTGACATATGCATCCTTTGGTTGGTCACTGTGCACGCTAACTATACCTCGCACCTGCTTGTTGAAGGTCTTTGTACTTCCTAGTTGATAACTAGTGTTCCCAACCAATTGTTTCCCCTCTGACCATTTGTGACTCGTGTTGTGTATTTTCAACGTTGACCACTTGAAGTGAACTTCTTTCGTCATGGTCAGTGACATATGCATACTTTGGGTGGTCTCTGTGCATTGAAGCCACATTGTGCCACTACATATTGAAGATGTTTGTACTTGCAAGTAGATAACTAGTATTCACAAACCATTACCTTCCACCCTGACCATTTGTGATTCGTGTTGTGAGTTGTCAAAGTTTACCACACTTAGTGACATTATTTGGTCATGGTTAGTGACATATGCCTACTTTGGTTGGTCATCGTTCATGGTCCCTACACCGTGCCACAACGTATTCAAGCCCCTTGTGCTTGCTATGTGACACGTGGTGTTCCCAAACCATTGTTTCCCCATGTGACAAATTGTTACTCGTATTATGAGTTGTCAACGTGGACCACAAACAGCGGATTTCTTTGGTCAAAGGCAGTACATATGCCTACTTTGGTCGGTCATTGTACATGGTAGCCACAATGCGCTACTACAGACTGAAGGTCATTGCACTTGGTAGTTGAGAAGCGATATTCTCATAGCATTGTTTCTTCTCCTGACCAATTGTGACTCGTGTTATGGTTGGTCAACGTTGACCACCCATATTGAGATTATGTGGTCATTATCAGTGACATATGCCTAGTTTGGTTGTTTGGTGTGCATATTAGCCACATTGTGCCACTACGTATTGAAGTTCTTTGTCCTTTCTAGTCAATACATAGGCTTCCCAAACCATTTTCTCTCCCTCTGACCATTTGTGACTCGTGTTATGAGTTGTCAATGTTGACTACACACAGTGGACTTAATTCGGTCATAGTCAGTGACGTATGCATCCTTTGGTTGGTCCATGTGCACGCTAGCCATACCGTGCTACTGCTTGTTGAAGGTCTTTGTACTTCCTAGTTGATAACTAGTGTTCCCAACCCATTGTTTTCCCCTCTGACCAGTTTTGACTCGTGTTATGCATTTTCAACGTTGACTACATCAAGTGAAATTCTTTCGTCATGGTCAGTGACATATGCATACTTTGGGTGGTCACTGTGCATTGAAGCCACATTGTGCCACTACATATTGAAGGTATTTGTACCTTCTAGTAGATAACTAGTATTCACAAACCATTACCTTCCACCCTGACCATTTGTGACTCGTGTTGTGAGTTGTCAACGTTTACCACACTTAGTGACATTATTTGGTCATGGTCAGTGACATATGCCTACTTTGGTTGGTCATCGTGCATGGTCTCCACACCGTGCCACAACATATTGAAGCCCATTGTGCTTGCTATGTGATACTTGGTGTTTCCAAACCATTGTTTCCCCCTCTGACCATTTGTGACTCGTATTATGAGTTGACAATGTTGACCACACACAACGAATTTCTTTGGTCAAAGGCAGTACATATGCCTACTTTGGTCGGTCATTGTACATGGTAGCCACACCGTGCCACTACTAAATGAAGGTCGTTGTACTTGGTAGTTGAGAAGCGATATTCTCATAGCATTGTTTCATCTCCTGAACGTTTGTGACTCGTGTTATGGTTGGTCAACATTGACCACCCATATTGAAATTATGTGGTCATGATCAGTGACATATGCCTAGTTTGGTTGTTTGGTGTGCATATTAGCCACATCGTGCCGCTACGTATTTAAGTTCTTTGTCATTTATAGTCAATTCATAGGCTTCCCAAACCATTTTCTCTCCCTATGACCATTTGTGACTCGTGTTATGAGTTGTCAGTGTTGACCACACATAGTGGACTTATTCGGTCGTAGTTAGTGACGTATGCATCCTTTGCTTGGTCACTATGCACGCTAGCCATACCGTGCCAATGCTTGTTGAAGGTCTTTGTACTTCTTAGTTGATAACTAGTGTTCCCAACCCATTGTTTTCCCCTCTGACCATTTGTGACTGTGTTATGCGTTTTTAACGTTGACCACATGAAGTGAAATTATTTCGTCATGGTTAGTGACATATGCATACTTTGGCTGGTCACTGTGCATTGAAGCCACATTGTGCCACTACATATTGAAGGTATTTGTAGTTGCTAGAAGATAACTAGTATTCACAAACCATTACCTTCCACCGGGACCATTTGTGACTCGTGTTGTGAGTTGTAAAAATTTACCACACTTAGTGACATTATTTGGTCATGGTCAGTGACATATGCCTACTTAGGTTGGTCATCGTGCATGGTCCCCACACCGTGCCACAACGTATTGAAGCCCCTTGTGCATTCTACGTGATACGTGGTGTTCCCAAACCATTGTTTCCCCCTCTGGCCATTTGTGACTCGTATTATGAGCTGTCAACGTGGACCACACACAGCGGATTTCTTTGGTCAAAGGCACTAAACATGCCTATTTTGGTCGGTCATTGTTCATGGTAGCCACACCACGCTACTACTGACTGAAGGTCATTGTACTTGGTAGTTGAGAACCGATATTCTCATAGCATTGTTTCCTCTCCTGACCGTTTGTGACTCGTGTTATGGTTGGTCAATATTGACGACCCATATTGAAACTCTCTGGTCATGATCAGTGACATATGCCTAGTTTGATTGTTTGGTGTGCACATTAGCCACACCGTGCCACTACGTATTGAAGTTCTTTTTCCTTTCAAGCCAATACATAGGCTTCCCAATCCATTGTTTTTCCCTCTGACCGTTTTTGACTCGTGTTTTGCGTTTTCAGCGTTGACCACATGAAGTGAGATTTCTTCGTCATGGTTAGTGACATATGCATACTTTGGTTGGTCACTGTGCATTGAAGCCACATTGTGCCACTACATATTGAAGGTATTTGTACTTGCCAGTAGATAACTAGTATTCACAAACCATTACCTTCCACACTGACCATTTGTGACTCTTGTTGTGAGTTTTCAAAGTTTACCACACTTAGTGACATTAGTTGGTCATGGTCAGTGACATATGCCTACTTTGGTTCGTCATCGTGCATGGTCTCCACACCGTGCCACAACGTATTGAAGCCTCTTGTGCTTGCTATGTGATACTTGGTGTTCCCAAACCATTGTTTCCCCCTCTGACCATTTGTGACTCGTATTATGAGTTGTCAACATTGACCACACACAGCGGATTTCTTTGGTCAAAGGCAGTACATATGCCTACTTTGGTCGGTCATTGTACATGGTAGCCAAACCGTGCTACTACTGAATGAAGGTCGTTGTATTTGGTAGTTGAGAACCAATATTCCCATAGCATTGTTTCCTGTCCTGACGGTTTGTGACTCGTGTTATGGTTGGTCAACGTTGACCACCCATATTGAAGTTATGTGGTCATGATCAGTGACATATGCCTAGTTTGGTTGTTTGATGTGCATATTAGCCACACCGTGCCACTACGTATTGAAGTTCTTTGTCCTTTCTAGTCAATACATATGCTTCCCAAACCATTTTCTCTCCCTCTGACCATTTGTGACTCGTGTTATGAGTTGTCAATGTTGACCACACGTAGTGGACTTATTCGATCGTAGTCAGTGACGTATGCATCCTTTCGTTGGTGACTGTGCACGCTAGCCATGTCGTGCCACTGCTTGTTGAAGGTCTTTGTACTTCCTAGTTGATGACTATTGTTCCCAATCCATTGTTTTCCCCTCTGACCATTTGTAACTTGTGTTATGCGTTTTCAACGTTGACCACAAGAAGTTAAATTCTTTGGTCGTGGTCAGGGACATATGCATACTTTGGGTGGTCACCGTGCATTGAAGCCACATTGTGCCACTACATACTGAAGGTATTTGTACTTGCTAGTAGATAACTAGTATTCACAAACCATTACCTTCCACCCTGACCATTTGTGACTCATGTTGTGAGTTGTCAAAGTTTACCACACTTAGTGATATTATTTGTTCTTGGTCAGTGACATATGCCTACTTTGGTTGGTCATCGTGCATGGTTCCCACACCGTGCCACAACGTATTGAAGCCCCTTGTGCTTGCTATGTGATACGTGGTGTTTCCAAACCATTGTTTCCCCCTGTGACCATTTGTGACTCGTATTATGAGCTGTCAACGTGGACCACACACAGCGGATTTCTTTGGTGAAAGGCAGTAAACATGCCTCCCTTGGTCCATCATTGTGCATGGTAGCCACACAGCGCTACTATTGACTGAAGGTCATTGTACTTGGTAGTTGAGAACCGATATTCTCATAGCATTGTTTCCTCTCCTGACCGTTTGTGACTCGTGTTATGGTTGGTCAATGTTGACCACCCATATTCAAACTCTGTAGTCATGATCAGTGACATATGCCTAGTTTGATTGTTTGTTGTGCACATTATCCACACCGTGCCACTACGTATTGAAGTTCTTTGTCCTCTCTAGCCAATACATAGGCTTCCCAATACATTGTTTTCCCCTCTGACCATTTCTGACTCGTGTTATGCATTTTCAACGTTGACCACATGAGGTGAAAATTGTTCGTCATGATTAGTGACATATGCATACTATGGTTGGTCACTGTGCATTGAAGCCACATTGTGCCACTACATATTGAAGGTATTTGTACTTGCTAGTAGATAACTAGTATTCACTGACCATTACCTTCCACCCTGACCATTTGTGACTTGTGTTGTGAGTTGTCAAAGTTTACCACACTTAATGACATTGCTTGGTCATGGTCAGTGACATATGCCTACTTTGGTTGGTCATCGTGCATGGTCCCCACACCGTGCCACAACGTATTGAAGCCCCTTGTGCTTGCTATGTGATACGTGGTGTTCCCAAACCATTGTTTCCCCCTGTGACCATTTGTGACTTGTGTTGTGAGTTGTCAAAGTTTACCACACTTAATGACATTGCTTGGTCATGGTCAGTGACATATGCCTACTTTGGTTGGTCATCGTGCATGGTCCCCACACCGTGCCACAACGTATTGAAGCCCCTTGTGCTTGCTATGTGATACGTGGTGTTCCCAAACCATTGTTTCCCCCTGTGACCATTTGTGACTCGTATTATGAGCTGTGAACATGGACCACACACAGCGGATTTCTTTGGTCAAAGGCAGTAAATATGCCTACTTTGGTCGGTCATTGTGTATGGTAGCCACACCGAGCTACTACTGACTGAAGGTCATTGTACTTGGTAGTTGAGAACCGATATTCTCATAGCATTGTTTCCTCCCCTGGCCGTTCGTGACTCGTGTTATGGTTGGTCAACGTTGACCACCCATATTGAAACTCTCTGGGCATGATCAGTGACATATGCCTAGTTTGATTGTTTGGTGTGCACATTAGCCACACCGTGCCACTGTGTATTTAAGTTCTTTGTCCTTTCTAGCCTATACATAGGCTTCCCAATCCATTGTTTTCCCCTCTGACCATATGTGACTCATGTTATGCGTTTTCAACGTTGACCACATGAGGTGAATTTTATTCTTCATGGTTAGTGACATATGCATTCTTTGGTTGGTCACTGTGCATTGAAGCCTCGTTGTGCCACTACATATTGAAGTTATTTGTTCCTGCTAGTATATAACTAGTATTCACAGACCATTACCTTCCACCCTCACCATTTGTGACTCCTGATGTGAGTTGTCAAAGTTTACCACACTTAGTGACATTGCTTGGTCATGGTCAGTGACATATGCCTACTTTGGTTGGTCATCGTGCATGGTCTCCACACCATGCCACAACATATTGAAGCCCCTTGTGCTTGCTACGTGATACTTGGTGTTCCCACACCATTGTTTCCCCCTCTCACCAGCCGTGACTCGTATTATGAGCTGTCAACGTTGACCAAACAGAGCGGATTTCTTTGGTCAAAGGCAGTACATATGCCTACTTTGGTCGGTCATTGTGCATGGTAGCCACACCGTGCTACTACTGACTGCAGGTCGTTGTACTTGGTAGTTGAGAACCGATATTCCCATAGCATTGTTTCCTGTCATGCCTGTTTGTGACTCGTGTTATGGTTGGTCAACGTTGACCACCCATATTGAAATTCTGTATTCATGATCAGTGACATATGCCTAGTTTGGTTGTTTGGTGTGCATATTAGCTACACCGCACTACTACGTATTGAAGTTATTTGTCCTTTCTAGTCAAAACATAGGCTTGCCAAACCATTTTCTCTCCCTCTGACCATTTGTGACTCGTGTTCTGAGTTGTCAATGTTGACCATACATAGTGGACTTATTCGGTTGTAGTCAGTAAGGTATGCATCCTTTGGTTGGTCACTATGCACGCTAGCCATTACGTGCCACTGCTTGTTGAAGGTCTTTGTACTTGCTAGTTGATAACTAGTGTTCCCCACCCATTGATTTCCCCTCTGGCCATTTCTGACTCGTATTATGCGTTTTTAACGTTGACCACATGAAGTGAAATTCTTTCGTCATGGTCACTGACATATGCATACTTTGGATGGTCACTGTGCATTGAAGCCACATTGTGCCACTACATATTGAAGGTATTTGTACTTGATAGTAGATAACTAGTATTCACAAACCATTACCTTCCACCCTGACCATTTGTGACTCGTGTTGTGAGTTGTCAAAATTTACCACACTTAGTGACATTATTTGGTCATGGTCAGTGACATATGCCTACTTTGGTTGGTCATCGTGCATGGTCCCCACACCGTGCCACAGCGTATTGAAGCCCCTTGTGCTCGCTATGTGATACGTGGTGTTCCAAAACCATTATTTCCCCCACTGACCATTTGTGACTCGTGTTGTGAGTTGTCAAAATTTACCACACTTAGTGACATTATTTGGTCATGGTCAGTGACATATGCCTACTTTGGTTGGTCATCGTGCATGGTCCCCACACCGTGCCACAGCGTATTGAAGCCCCTTGTGCTCGCTATGTGATACGTGGTGTTCCAAAACCATTATTTCCCCCACTGACCATTTGTGACTCGTATTATGAGTTGTCAACGTGGACCTCAAACAGCGGATTTCTTTGGTCAAAGGCAGTAAATATGCCTACTTTGGTCGGTCATTGTGTATGGTAGCCACACCGCGCTACTACTGACTGAAGGTCACTGTACTTGGTAGTTGAGAACCGATATTCTCATAGCATTGTTTCCTCTCCTGACCGTTTGTGACTCGTGTTATGGTTGGTAAACGTTGACCACCCATATTGAAATTCTCTGGTCATGATCAGTGACATATGCCTAGTTCGATTGTTTGGTATGCATATTAGCCACACCGTGCTACAACATATTGAAGTTCTTTGTCCTTTCTTGCCAATACATAGGCTTCCCAGTCCATTGCTGTCCCCTGTGACCATTTGTGACCCGTGTTATGCGTTTTCAACATTGACCACATGAAGTGAAACTTGTTCGTCATGGTTAGTGACATATGCATACTTTGGTTGGTCACTGTGCATTGAGGCCACATTGTGCCACTAGATATTGAAGGTATTTGTACTTGCTAGTAGATAACTAGTTTTCACAAACCATTACCTTCCACCCTGACCATTTGTGACTCGTGTTATGTGTTGTCAAAGTTTACTACACTTAGTGACATTACTTGGTCATGGTTACTGACATATGCCTACTTTGGTTGGTCATCGTGCATGGTCTCCACGTCGTGCCACAACGTATTCAAGCCCCTTGTGCTTGCTATGTGATACTTGGTGTTCCCAAACTATTGTTTCCCCCTCTGACCATTTGTGACTCGTATTATGAGCTGTCAACGTTGACCACACACAGTGGATTTCTTTGGTCAAAGGCAGTACACATGCCTACTTTGGTCGGTCATTGTGCATGGTAGCCACACCGTGCTATTACTGACTGAAGATCATTGTACTTGGTAGTTGAGAACCGATATTCCCATAGCATTGTTTACTGTCATGCCCGTCTGTGACTCGTGTTATGGTTGGTCAACGTTGACCACCCATATTGAAATTTTGTGGTCATGATCAGTGACATATGCCTAGTTTGGTTGTTTGGTGTGCATATTAGCCACACCGTGCCACTAGGTATTGAAGTTCGTTGTCCTTTCTAGTCAATACATAGGCTTCCCAAACCATTGTCTCTCCCTCTGACCATTTGTGATATGTGTTCTGAGTTGTCAATGTTGACCACACATAGTGGACTTATTCGGTCGTAGTCAGTGACGTATGTATCGTTTGGTTGGTCACTGTGCACGCTAGCCATACCGTGCCACTGCTTGTTGAAGTTCTTTATACTTCCTGGCTGATAACTAGTGTTCCCAATACATTGTTTCCCCCTCTGACCATTTGTGACTCGTGTTATGCGTTTTCAACGTTGACCACATGAAGTGAAATTCTTTCGTCATGTTCAGTGACATATGCATACTTTGGTTGGTCACTGTGCATTGAAGCCAAATTGTGCCACTACATATTGAAGGTATTTGTACTTGCTAGTAGATAACTAGTATTCACAAACCATTACCTTCCACCCTGACCATTTGTGACTCGTGTTGTGAGTTGTCAAGGTTTACCACACTTAGTAACATTATTTGGTCATGGCCAGTGACATATGCCTACTTTGGTTGGTCATCGTGCATGGTCTCCATACTGTGCCACAACGTAATGAAGCCCCATATGCTGCTATGTGATACTTGGTGTTCCCAAACCATTGCTTCCCCCTCTGACCATTTGTGACTCATATTATGAGTTGTCAACGTTGACCACACACAGCGGATTTCTTTGGTCAAAGGCAGTACATATGCCTACTTTGGTCGGTCATTGTGCATGGAAGCCACACCGTGCTACTACTCACTGCAGGTCGTTGTACTTAGTAGTTGAGAACCGATATTCCCATAGCATTGTTTCCTGTCCTACCCGTTTGTGACTCGTGTTATGGTTGGTCAACGTTGACCACCCATATTGAAATTATGTGGTCATGATCAGTGAAATATGCCTAGTTTGGTTCTTTGGTGTGTATATTCGCCACACCGTGCCACTACGTATTGAAGTACTTTGTCCTTTCTAGTCAATACATAGGCTTCCCAAACCATTTTCTCTCCCTCTGACCATTTGTGACTCGTGTTATGAGTTGTCAATGTTGACCACACATAGTGGACTTATTCGGTCGTTGTCAGTGATGTATGCATCCTTTGGTTGGTCACTGTGTACGCTAGCCATACCGTGCCACTGCTTGTTGAAGGTCTTTGTACTTGCTAGTTGATAACTAGTGTTCCCAGCCCATTGTTTTCCCCTCTAACCATTTGTGACTCGTGTTATGCGTTTTCAACGTTGACCACATGAAGTGAAATTCTTTCGTCATGGTCAGTGACATATGCATACTTTGGGTGGTCACTGTGCATTGAGGCCACATTGTGCCACTACATATTGAAGGTATTTGTACTTGCTAGTAGATAACTAGTATTCACAAACCATTACCTTCCACCCTGACCATTTGTGACTCGTGTTGTGAGTTGTCAAAGTTTACCACACTTAGTGACATTATTTGGTCATGGTCAGTGACATATACCTACTTTGGTTGGTCATCGTGCATGGTCACCACACCGTGCCACAACGTATTAAAGCCCCTTGTGCTTGCTATGTGATACGTGGTGTTCCCAAACCATTGTTTCCCCCTCTGACCATTTGTGACTCGTATTATGAGTTGTCAACGTGGACCACACACAGCAGATTTCTTTTGTCAAAGGTAGTAAATATGCCTACTTTGGTCGGTCATTGTGCATGCTAGCCACACCGCGCTACTACTGACTGAAGGTCATTGTACTTGGTAGTTGAGAACAGATATTCTCATATCATTGTTTCCTCTCCTGACCGTTTGTGACTCGTGTTATGGTTGGTCAACGTTGACCACCCATATTGAAATTCTCTGGTCATGATCAGTGACATATGCCTAGTTTGATTGTTTGGTGTGCATATAAGCCACACCGTGCCACTACATATTGAAGTTCTTTGTCCTTTCTTGCCAATACATAGGCTTCCCAATCCATTGCTGTCCCCTGTGACCATTTGTGACTCGTGTTATGCGTTTTCAACGTTGACCACATTAAGTGAAACTTGTTCGTCGTGGTTAGTGACATATGCGTACTTTGGTTGGTCACAGTGCATTGAAGCCACATTGTGCCACTACATATTGAAAGTATTTGTACTTGCTAGTAGATAACTAGTTTTCAAAAACCATTACCTTCCACCCTAACCATTTGTGACTCGTGTTGTGTGTTGTCAAAGTTTACTACACATAGTGACATTACTTGGTCATGGTCACTGACATATGCCTACTTTGGTTGGTCATTGTGCATGGTCTCCATGCCGTGCCACAACGTATTCAAGCCCCTTGTGCTTGCTATGTGATACTTGGTGTTCCCAGACTATTGTTTCCCCTTCTGACCATTTGTGACTCGTATTATGAGTTGTCAACGTTGACCACACACAGTGGATTTCTTCGGTCAAAGGCAGTACACATGCCTACTTTGGTCGGTCATTGTGCATGGTAGCCACACCGTGCTACTACTGACTGAAGGTCATTGTACTTGGTAGTTGAAAACCGATATTCCCATAGCATTGTTCACTGTCATGCCCGTCTGTGACTCGTGTTATGGTTGGTCAACGTTGACCACCCATATTGAAATTCTGTGGTCATGATCAGTGACATATGCCTAGTTTGGTTGTTTGGTGTGCATATTAGCCACACCGTGCCACTACGTATTGAAGTACTTTGTCCTTTCTAGTCAATACATAGGCTTACCAAACCATTGTATCTCTCTCTGACCATTTGTGACTCGTGTTATGAGTTGTCAATGTTGACCACACATAGTGGAATTATTCGGTCATAGTCAGTGACGTATGCATCCTTTGGTTGGTCACTGTGCACGCTAGCCATACCGTGCCACTGCTTGTTGAAGGTCTTTGTACTTGCTAGTTGATAACTAGTTTCCCCAATCCATTGTTTTCCCCTCTGACCATTTGTGACTCGTGTTATGCGTTTTCAACATTGACCACATACGTGAAATTAGTTCATCATGGTTAGTGACATATGCATACTTTGGTTGGTCACTGTGCATTTAGGCAACATTGTGCCACTACACATTGAAGGTATTTGTACTTCCTAGTAGATAACTAGTATTCACAAACCATTACCTTCCACCCTGACCATTTGTGACTCGTGTTGTGAGTTGTCAAAGTTTACCACACTTAGTAACATTATTTGGTCATGGTCAGTGACATATGCCTACTTTGGTTGGTCATCGTGCATGGTCTCCATACCGTGCCACAACGTATTGAAGCCCCGTGTGCTGCTATGTGATACTTGGTGTACCCAAACCATTGTTTCCCCCTCTGACCATTTGTGACTCATATTATGAGTTGTCAACATTGACCACACACAGCGGATTTCTTTGGTCAAAGGCGGTACATATGCCTACTTTGGTCGGTCATTGTGCATGGTAGCCACACCGTGCTACTACTGACTGCAGGTCGTTGTACTTGGTAGTTGAGAACCGATATTCCAATAGCATTGTTTCGTGTCCTACCCGTCTGTGACTCGGGTTATGGTTGGTCAACGTTGACCACCCATATTGAAATTATGTGGTCATGATCAGTGACATATGCCTAGTTTGGTTGTTTGGTGTGCATATTAGCCACACCGTGCCACTACGTATTGAAGTTCTTTGTCCTTTCTAGTCAATACATAGGCTTCCCAAACCATTTTCTCTCCCTCTGACCATTTGTGACTCGTGTTATGGGATGTTAATGTTGACCACACATAGTGGACTTATTCGGTCGTAGTCAGTGATGTATGCATCCTTTGGTTGGTCACTGTGTACGCTAGCCATACCGTGCCACTACTTGTTGAAGGTCTTTGTACTTGCTAGTTTATAACTAGTGTTCCCAACCCATTGTTTTCCCTTTTGACCATTTGTGACTCGTGATATGCGTTTTCAACGTTGACCACATGAAGTGAAATTCTTTCGTCATGGTCAGTGACATATGCATACTTTGGGTGGTCACTGTGCATTGAAGCCACATTGTGCCACTACATATTGAAGGTAGTTGTACTTGCTAGTAGATCACAAGTATTCACAAACCATTGCCTTCCTCCCTGACCATTTGTGACTCGTGTTGTGCGTTGCCAACGTTTACCACACTTAGTGACATTATTTGGTCATGGTCAGTGACATTTGCCTACTTTGGTTGGTCATCGTGCATGGTCCCCACACCGTGCCACACCGTATTGAAGCACCTCGTGCTTGCTATGTGATACGTGGTGTTCCCAAACCATTGTTTCCCCCTTTGACCATTTGTGACTCGTATTATGAGTTGTCAAAGTGAACCACACACAGCGCATTTCTTTGGTCAAAGGCAGCAAATATGCCTACTTTGGTCGGTCATTGTGCATGGTAGCCATACCGCGCTACTACTGACTGAAGGTCATTGTACTTGGTAGTTGAGAACCGATGTTCTCATAGCATTGTTTCATCTCCTGACCGTTTGTGACTCATGTTATGGTTGGTCAACGTTGACAACCCATATTGAAATTCTCTGGTCATGATCAGTGACATATGCCTAGTTTGATTATTTGGTATGCACATTAGCCACACCGTGCCACTACGTACTGAAGTTCTTTGTCCGTTCTAGCCAATACATAGGCTTCCCAATCCATTTTTTTCCCCTCTGACGATTTGTGACTCGTGTTATGCGTTTTCAACGTTGACCACATGAAGTGAAATTTGTTCATCATGGTTATTGACATATGCATACATGGGTTGATCACTGTGCATTGAAGCCACATTGTGCCACTACATATTGAAGGTATTTGTACTTGCTAGTAGATAACTAGTATTCACAAACCATTACCTTCCGCCCTGACCATTTGTGACTCGTGTTGTGAGTTGTCAAAGTTTACCACACTTAGTGACATTATTTGGTCATGGTCAGTGACATATGCCTACTTTGGTTGGTCATCGTGCATGGTCTCCACACCGTGCCACAACGTATTGAAGCCCCTTGTGCTTGCTATGTGATACGTGGTGTTCCCAAACCATTGTTTCCCCCTCTGACCATTTGTGACTCGTATTATGAGTTGTCAACGTGGTCCACACACAGCGGATTTCTTTGGTCAAAGGCAGTAAATATGCCTCCTTTGGTCGGTCATTGTGCATGGTAGCCACACTGCGCTACTACCGACTGAAGGTCATTGTACTTGGTAGTTGAGAACCGATATTCTCATAGCATTGTTTCCTCTCCTGATCGTTTGTAACTCGTGTTATGGTTGGTCAACGTTGACCACCCATACTGAAATTCTCTGGTCATGACCAGTGACATATGCTTATTTTGATTGCTTGGTGTGCATATTAGCCACACCGTGCCCCTTTGTATTGATGTTCTTTGTCCTTTCTAGCCAATACATAGGCTTCCCAATCCATTGTTTTCCCCTCTGACCATTTGTGACTCGTGTTATGCGTTTTCAACGTTGACCACATGAAGTAAATTTTTTTCGTCATGGTTAGTGACATATGCATACTTTGGTTGGTCACTGCGCATTGAAGCCACATTGTGCCAATACATATTGAAGATATTTGTACTTGCCAGTATATAACTAATATTCACAAACCATTACCTTCCACCCTGACCATTTGTGACTCATGTTGTTAGTTGTCAAAGTTAACCACACGTAGTGACATGATGTGGTCATGGTCAGTGACATATGCCTACTTTGGTTGGTCATCGTGCATGTTCCCCACATCGTGCCACAACATATTGAAGCCCCTTGTGCTTGCTGTGTGATAGTTGGTGTTCCCAACCCATTGTTTCCCCCTCTGACAATTCGTGGCCCATAGTATGGGTTGTCAACGTTAACCACGCATAGTAAAATTATTTGGTCATGGCAAGTGGAACATGCCTAATCTGGTTGGTCATTGTACATGGTAGCCACACCGTTCCACCGTTCCACTGTTTGTGACTCGTGTTATGGTTGGTCAACGTTGTCCATCCATATTGAAATTCTCTTGTCATGATCAGTGACATATGCCTAGTTTGATTGTTTGGTGTGTACATTAGCCATACCGTGCCACTACGTATTGAAGTTCTTTGTCCTTTCTAGCCAATACATAGGCTTCCCAATCCATTGTTTTCCCCTCTGGCCATTTGTGACTCGTGTTATGCGTTTTCAACATTGACCACATGAAGTGAAATTTGTTCGTCATGGTTAGTGACATATGCATACTTTGGTTGGTCACTGTGCATTGAAGCCACATTGTGCCACTACATATTGAAGGTATTTGTACTTGCTAGTAGATAACTAGTATTCACAAACCATTACCTTCCACCTTGAGCATTTGTGACTCGTCTTGTGAGTTGTCAAAGTTTACCACACTTAGTGACATTACTTGGTCATGGTCAGTTACATATGCCTTCTTTGGTTGGTCATCGTGCATGGTCTCCACATCGTGCCACAATGTATTGAAGCCCCTTGTGCTTGCTATGTGATACTTGGTGTTCCCAAACCATTGTTTCCCTCTCTGGCCATTTGTGAATCGTATTATGAGTTGTCAACGTTGACCACACACAGCGGATTTCTTTGGTCAAAGGCAGTACATATGCCTACTTTAGGGTGTCATTGTGCATGGTAGCCACAACGTGCTACTACTGACTGAAGGTCGCTGTACTTGGTAGTTGAGAACCGATATTCCCATAGCATTGTTTTTTGTCATGCCCGTTTGTGACTCGTGTTATGGTTGGTCAACGTTGACCACCCATATTGAAATTCTGTAGTCATGATCAGTGACATATGCCTAGTTTGGTTGTTTGGTGTGCATATTAGCCACACCGTGCCACTACGTATTGAAGTTCTTTGTCCTTTCTAGTCGATACATAGGGTTCCCAAACCATTGTATCTCCCTCTGACCATTTGTGACTCGTGTTATGAGTTGTCAATGTTTACCACACATAGTGGACTTATTCGGTCGTAGTCAGTGACGTATGCATCCTTTGGTTGGTCACCGTGCACGCAAGCCATACCGTGCCACTGCTTGTTGAAGGTCTTTG
>SZWC01006094.1:129800-144496 GCA_023375785.1 Penium margaritaceum | reverse complement strand
CCCAACCCCCATCTCTAGCCCACTACTAATTGCTCTTTAACCTATCCAGTCTCAACTTTCATCCTCGTCCTTGAGCTCATCCCCCGCGACACATGCAAAGTCTTCACCCTTGCGTTCTCTTCAAGATTCTGCTTCTTCGTCACACTCCCACCCCATCCCGAGGTTCCTTAAAGGCTCCCTTCCATCCACTTTCGGCTTTCCATAAAATTTCCCACCTTCTATCACACTCGCTTTGACCGGCCCAACAAACAAATTAGCAAGAACTGTGTCAGTGCAAAACCTTTCATTGACCACCCTTGTTTATGAATTATTCCACTTTCCCATCTATAACCACCTGGTCCCCTTGAACGTTCGAGCCTCTAAGTTACTTGAAAGTCAATGGAAAACAGGATATGGGGTCCTGAATCGTTCAAGGGGTTTTCCCCTTCTCGCCAGTATGAGGGATTTGTGAAACAAAAATGATTAAGTGTACACCACATTGTTACACACTTTTTCAATCAACACAGAGACAGAAATGCTAAGCAGCAGGTTGGGGCAGCAGCGTTTTTTATGTAGCGTGTGGGCTTCCGTGCTTGTTGCTTAAGTCTGCTGCCCCCTCAGTCTGCTGCTCTAGAAACTAAGTCGGGAAGCTCTGGGTTTGTTACTCAAAAGTGCGCGCGCTAGTGCTAGCGCCAGAAAGCAGCTAGAAACTGAAAGGAACTGATTAGGAATGAAGAATGAGCAAGAATGGGAGACCCCTCCAAGTTCTCGCCGAGAAAGTGCGTAGAAGCTTCCTAGCAACACAGCCGCTGACCAGGCGTCAGTGCCTGATCAGACGGTGACGACAGTCACAGGTCGTACAACGGCAAGAGTTTGGCTAGGAGACACAAGACACAGTGTCAGAATGCTTCAATATAGCATATGCAGAGAGAAATGACAAATGACAGGTCCATGGCATAAATACCTGCCGCGGCGCACGGCGGGTATCACACGCGGCAGTCCAAAGTCTGTCCTAAAACCGGCCCAAAACAACTGTTTTGGCCGTAACTCTGCGCACACATGTCCGAATGCTACGCCGTCTGAACCTAGACGTGTAGAATCAAAAGACGGACGCTACGACTGGTGACACGCATGCATCCATTGACAGACAGACGACATACAATGAAAAAACATGCAAATAGGCCTCATGGCCAGTCTGCCGAAAGACGCCTGCAAGACGTAGAAGACACAGCAAAGAGTCACGGTGGCATCTGGGGCTCTGGAACAGTGGTCGGTTAGCTCCAAGCTGGTAGTCCGCCGCCTGTTGTCGCGCCGGAGTCACCAGGGCCGCCTGCCTCAGGGATCTGCACGAGTATGGACACGGCCGAGTGGTCATAGTAAACTGTACTCGAATGGCACAAAGCACAACACTCCCCCATGACCCGATGGTACGTATGTCCATACGCGTGCAGCACTGGTACAACCACATAGTGGGTGACACAGACAAATGAGACGCAGACGCACATCCCACACTCAACCATTGTCACGCACGGGACGAAGCCCAACAAAACGAATGGCCAACAAGAACTTTCCGCGGGCAAGTGCCTTCGTCAAGAAATCAGCACGCTGCAAAACAGTGCTAACCCACATGATGGAGATCACGCGTCGCTCCACCAGATCACGAACGAAGTGATGCTCAACCGCAATGTGCTTTGTGCGAGCATGAAAAACACCAGAGTTCTCCGCAATGGCCAGAGCACTCTAGTTTTTGCAACGCAACACAATGGCGGGTACTGACTGCCCAAGCTCAAGAAACAAGCGCTGCAGCCAAACTGCCTCAGCAGCCCCTGCGCCCAAAGCCACATACTCTGCTTCCAACAAGCTACGTGCGATACAGCCCTGCTTCCCGCTTCGCCAAGACAAAGCGGTACCACCGAGCAGAAACACGTAGCCAGTGCGACTACGCCCATGAGGGCTCCAAGCCCAGTCGTTGTCAGTGTAGCCGTCAAGGACCACCGAACACAGCCGACGAAAGTAGAGTCCAAGATACGGCGTGGAGACCACGTACCGTACCACTCGCACAGCCGCGTGAAGAGCTCTGGCACGTGGAGCTTGCAAGAACTGAGCGAGGAGGTTGACTGCGAACGCGATGTCAGGATGCGTGGTAGTGGCCATGTACAATAGAGATCCGATGAGACGGAGGTACAAGGTCACGTCCACTGTCTCCCCAAGCTGTGTAGGGTCATCCACCTTCAAGGCATCTGTCAATTAGGTGTGAGGGGTGTGGAAGCGGTGGGCACTACACCAAGGAGATCGCAAAAATGCTCCCCCACGACTCGTGCGTATGGGGCCTGGTGCAGCAACAATGTCCGATGTCTGCGATCTCGCACGATCTCCATACCAAGAAACACCGATGCAAGACCAAGGTCCTTCATCCTCTAGGCAGTCTGCAGGACAGCCTTGGCCTCCTTCACGGCCTTCAGGGACGGAGACGCAATCAGAAGATCATCAACATAGACCTGGATGGCGGTGAACTGCTCGGGTGTCGGTAGGATTTAGAGCGAGGGGTCTGCCTCGCTCTGTACGTATCCTACGCGAGTCAAGGTGCCAGTGATCTCCCGGTTCCTACACCGTGGAGACTACTTGAGGCCTTACAAGGACTTGCGTAAGCACCAGACCTTGTCATCGTCCTCAAAGCCTGGTGGCTGAGCCACGTAGATCTCCTCATCCAGAGAGCCATGGAGAAACGCGTTGTTCACATCCATCTGGTGCATTTCCCAGTCATGCTGAGCCACTACACCGAACAGAGCTCGAGCTGAGGTCATGCGGCCAACAGGGGTAAATGTGTCAGTGTAATCAACTCCCTCAATCTGAGAGAACCCCTTGATGACCAAGCGGGCCTTGTAGCATTCCAGTGAGCCATCCGG
Source organism: Penium margaritaceum (assembly GCA_023375785.1). Classification (NCBI taxonomy): domain Eukaryota; kingdom Viridiplantae; phylum Streptophyta; class Zygnematophyceae; order Desmidiales; family Peniaceae; genus Penium; species Penium margaritaceum. Next base: position 141,611 of record SZWC01006094.1, on the reverse strand, counting down.
CTTCACTTTCTTGCGAAAGCCCCTCTTGACCTGAATCGCCTTCCTCCCAGGGGGAAGGTCGACCAGCTCGTAGACTCTGTGCTCTCGGAAAGCGCGAAGCTCATCCTTGCAAGCAGCTTGCCAGGCATCAGCATCCTACGATGAGAAAGCCTCCCTCAATGTGCCCGAGTCAGGCGCCATAGAGGGGGAACTCTGCGTGGCAAGTGCACACGCCTCTGTGTCAGGCCTGACGGCCACGAGATCAGCTGCTGCGTCACAGGCGATATGGAACTCGCGAGTGACCAGGTCATGGCCCATGGGGCACGCTGGGTGTACCTCTGAAAACTCAGTGCGGACACTCAGGCCTAAGGCCTTTGTGCCTGGATCACCGCTCGCGATGCTGCGAGAGGAACGCCTGGGTCCGGGACCTGACGCTCGCTGAGCTCCAGAATCCAGTGGTCGAAGGCGGCCACCGTGGTCACGGGAGTAACCAGAGGTCGAGGGGCGGGCTCACCTTAGGCTCAGGAACATGTACGACCACAGGGATAGGTATGACCACAGCTGGTGAGGGCTGAGACGAGGCAGTCGGAGATGCCGTGCGAGGAGATGCGTGTCTGGGGGACACACAGCTGTGTGTGACAGCGGGCAAGGCTGGCCCGGATACTGAGAAAGGAGTGTTAGCCGACGTAGGGACAGGAGCAGGGGTGCTAGTAGACACACGTGATGGTGCAGGAGGAGGCGTGAGAGCAGTGGTATCGGTGGGGTGTGAAACAGGCTGAATAGGCGGGATCTCTGGACCAACGGCAACGATAGCCGGATCATCAAGTGCTGGAGACCGAGAGGGGACTCGAGCGAACACATCAGCCTGGCGAGGAATGGTCGCTGGCAGAGAAGTCTCCCCCATCCGTCGAGGACCCTCACAAGAAGGGACATGAGCTATAGAGAGGGCTGTGATCGAAGTCAGATCACGGTATGTGAGTGACTCAAAAAACAGTGCGTCGCGGGACTCATTCACATGATAGCGAGTGGGGTCCCAAAAGCGCCAAGCCTTCGACCGTGAGGAGATGCCGATGAAGGCACACAAACGACCCCGAGGGGAGACCTTGGACCCCTGCTCGTCCTCAGTGTACCACACGGAGGCTAGGGAACCCCAGACGCAAGCGAGACGAAGATCAGCGCGGTGGCCAAACCACAGCTCGTACGGTGTAGCATGATCCAGAAGCGGACCATGCGGGAGGCGGTTCCAGACCCAAGTCATGTAGGCGAAGCCTTCGAAGGCGAAGGACTCCGGAAGACCGCACTCAGAACGCATGGCGCGAACCGCATCCTCCATGGTGCAGTTCCAGCGCTTAGATAGACCGTTCTGCTGTGGGGTAGCAGGAGCGGAGACCTGGTGAAAAACGCCGTGCTCAGTAAAGAAGAAGTCCATCTCACCAAGGAACTCGCCGCCGCGATCCGAGTGAAAAGTGTGTAGCGTGTGGCGAGACTGACGCTCAACCATCACGAGCCAGAGCTGAACCGCAAGGGCGGCGTCGCTCTTCTGACGCAGACTGTAGACCCACCACATCCGGGTGAAGTCATCAGTGAGCGTCAGAACATACCGACCCCTCTCGGATCGGGACTCGACCGGGAGAGGACCGAGCAGGTCCAAGTGGACCAACTTGAGAGGCCTCAGTGCTCGGGAACGCGAATTAGGGTAAGTGCACTGGTGCATCTTCCCCTGAGCGCAAAAACGAGAGTCGGTCTTGGGTGGCTTCTCGAAAGAGGCAACGTCAAGACTGAGAGCAGGCTGTGTCTGAATGAGCTTCGACACAGTGTCGGAGCCCAAGTGACACAGACGACGGTGAAGCAACCGCTGGTGTTCCGGGGATAGAACACATGTGACAAAAACGTGACCAGAGGAGGAGGGAGAGCAAGGGGAGGATGGTCGAGCAATGCAATACAAATAATCTATAACTGAAGCATGCAGGACAATGCTACGGGTGTCGAGAGCAGTCACAGTCGTTGAATCAGCGGTATGCTCAACGGAGAGACGCATCAGAGTGCAGGCACGCATAGACAGTAGACTGAGCTTAAGATCAGGCACAAATAGCACGTCAGAGAGATACAGGGGGCCAGACGGACCATCAAAGCATACAACCCCAACACCGCGGACCGGCAAGGACTGACCAGAGCCTGTACGAACAGAACGGACAGTCGTGACAGGACCAAGTACCACAAAGTCACTACGATGACACATCATGTGATGGGTGGCACCGGAATCGATAATCCAAGTGCCACCGGAGTTATGACTGGTGGACGTCACTTTACAACGAGCAATGGAACACTCGGCATCAGAGGGTTTTTGAGCGGTTAGTGGGAAGGAACGACGTACATCACGAAGGTGAGACTCATGAATCCAGTCAGTGCATTCAAGCCCATCATCATCACATGTGGACTGTGCTCCCCCACACGTGTCATCACGAGTCACGAGAACAGACGAACAAGCTGTCTGTGACCCACTCGACGATGACAACACACTCACACCTCCTTGAAAACGAAGCGCCAGAAGATGACGAAGCTTGGCGATGGTGCGGTCGTGTGGGTTTGGATCACTGCTGCTCGCTGGTGAGGACGCAAGAACAGCTGTAGTCGTGGTCGCCGCGCGTCCAGAGGAGTGTGCGGGCGACGTGCCGGACGCGGTGCAAGAAGCATGGGCAGCCTGAAGCCCACGAGTGATGCACGTCCAGTCAAGCGGCTGCTAGCACTCGGTGTAGCGATGGGTACCTCCACAGTTATAAAAGTGCACGGAAAGGCCACTGCTACCAGTGGATGACGGCTGTTGCTGACGAGATCCGCACTTCCTATTCTTCTTCTTCCCTCGGGCAACTACTGCAACGCCCTGCGTCTGCGTGGGTGTAGACGGGGTTGAAGAGGAGGACAAAGATGAGGTAGTGAGGGAGGTGGATGAGGGTGAGTGCAGGAGGGAAGATGGTGGTGATGCGATGACTGCTGTTGCGAGGGAAGTCTCCTGATGCACTATTGCTGCCTCGCAAGCCGATGTCACCTGGAGGAAAAGCTGATGCGCCCAAGGGAGCAGCTGCAGAGTGGCTGAGAAAGGCACGAGGGCAACATCGTTATACTGTGTGGAGATGTCGGTGTACTCCAGGCGAACTACGAGCATGATCGTTCGAAGCGCCCAGAGCTCTGTGCCCCCTGAGGTGCCCAGACGCATGTAGACACGCATGGCGTGTCGCCAGTAATCCGCCGCAGGCTCCGCTGGCCCTTGACGAAGCGAGTGGAAAGCACTAATTTGTGATGCACGCGTGGCGTGCGTCTCTACGGCCAGTAGCGACAATGCCAGATCCTAGCTTCCACGAGGGTCGGCTCTGGTGCTTGTGCCAGCCTCGCCGAGGAAGGGGCGGAAGTCGATGACAGTCTCGCGTGGCATGGCATAGAGAAGTCCGCGCATGGCCCGGGCTGCTGTCAGTGCCTGTGCTGGATCTGTAGACTGGTATGGGCTGTGGTAGTAAGGCCACACTCCCTCGGAAGTGGCCCACACCTGAAACAATATCTCCCAGCAGTCGAAGCCATCCTCGCTGATGTACCGTGGAGGTGGTGCCTCAAAGTCCTTTGGCTGCCGCTCCGTGGGGAGAGCAACCGCAGGCTGAGGAGGGCGAGAGACGGGAAAAACGCCAGGGAGAGGGTGATCACCAGGGAAGTGAGGTGACGATCGTATCGGGGACACGGGTCGAGGTCGGGTACCCGTCTGCAGCTGACGGAGGGGCTCCTGTAAAAGACGAATCTCCTGCTCCTAGGAGTCATCCTCGAAGCCTGGCATGAATGGCTCGTCATCAAAGAGGTCCACAGGTGGTGGAGAAACCACAGCAGAAGGTGAAGCAGGCGGAGCACCTGTCACGGGCACCTGGGCCAAGTGCTGGGTAGAGGCCGCAACGCCGGCAGCTCCCTCAGAAATCCGCGAAGGAGCTGTGGACTGAGCACGCAGAAGCTCAGTCAGCGTGCGTATTGCGTCAGTCTACTCTTGCTGCAGACGACGCAGCTCATCTTGCTGGCTGTCAGGTCCGCAATGGCCTGCGAGCGAGGGTTCAATACCCCTAAAGAAGAGGAGGAGGGATCACCTGGCCCCTTGTCCTTGTCGTCGGGCGAACTCATGTCGCCGCTCACTATGGGACGACAGGACAAGTTTGTTGGATTTCAAAACCGTCTGCATTTCTCAAGTAGTTGAAATGCTGGCAATTTTTGACTTTCCGGGTGAAAATTTGGCGAAGTGTAATGCTGACGTCAGTAAGTTGTTGCTAATGTCAGCACAACCTGATGACGACAACAATCAGCAATGCTCACGTCTGCTCATCCCGTCCTTTTTTCTTCTTCTTTTTTTTATCATGGTTCTGCGCGAGTGTGGAGCCGCTTCGCGGTGGTGCGCGGCAGCTCCGCGGAAGCTGCGCAGCAGCTTCCACCCACCTGCTGCTGCAGCTGTGTTGTCAACTGCAACAATAGCTGCGTAGCTACGTGTGGAGCGGTGGCAGCAGCGGCTGCATTGCTGCTATTGCTACTGCGCGTTGCAGCTGCTGACGCGCGTTGTAGCTATTGCTGGCTGCCGTCGCCGCGCGCTGCTGCTGCTGCCACTGTTGTGCTGCTATTGCTGCTACTGCCGTTGCTGCTTTGCTTTGGCCGCCGTGACTGCCGCTGCTACTGTTGTGCTACTTCTGCCGCTGCCGCGGCTGCACTGCTACAGCCGTCGCTGCTGCCACGCTGCTGCTGCGGCCGCTGTTGGTGCGCTGCTGCTGCCGCCGCCTCCGCTGCTGCTACTCTGCTGCTCCGGCTGAGGGAGGGCGGCTGCACGTACTACAGCCGCCACACACCTCTGCGTGGCGGTACACTCCGCTGCTACTGCCTCTGCAGCTGCGATCTCACGTGGTGGGTGGAGTGCGTTGACGGCGACCGGCCGTCTCCAAAAGACCCCAGGAACTCTGCTGCAGCGTTGACTCTCATTGCTGCTGCTTTGCTGCGCAGCTCAGTGATAATTGTCTCACTGCTCTGATACTAAGAGAAAGTGCGTAGAAGCTTCCTAGCAACACTGTCGCTGACCAGGCGTCAGTGCCTGATCGGACGGTGACGACAGTCACAGGTCGTACAACGGCAAGGGTTTGGCTAGGAGACACAAGGCATAGTGTCAGAATGCTTCAATATAGCATATGCAGAGAGAAATGACAAATGACAGGTCCATGGCATAAATACTTGCCGCGGCGCATGGCGGGTGTCACACGCGGCAGTCCAAAGGCTGTCCTAAAACCGGTCCAAAACAGCTGTTTTGGCCGTAACTCTGTGCACACATGCCGAATGCTACGCTGTCTGAACATAGACGTGCAGAATCAAAAGACGATCGCTACTACTGTTCACATGCATGTATCCATCGATAGACAGAGGACATACAATGAAAAAAATGCAAATAGGCCTCATGGCCAGTCCGCCGAAAGATGCCTGCAAGACGTAGAAGACACAGCAAAGAGTCCCGGTGGCATCTGGGGCTCTGGAACAGTGGTCGGTCAGCTCCAAGCTGGTAGTCCGCCGCCTGTCGTCGCGCCGGTGTCACCAGGGCCGCCTGCCTCAGGGATCTGCACGAGTATGGACACGGCCGAGTGGTCACAGTAAACTGTATAGGAACGGCACAAAGCACAACACTAACTTCCCCCTACTAGTGTAGAACTTGTTACTTAGCTAACCAGCCAATCAGAAAATAGTCTTAGACGTGTTTTCTGGCAGGCAGGGTTTTCTTGGTGAGCCCTGCCAGACGTCCGACAGCCGAAAACCCGGGCGTCGTCCGTTTTGCCTGAAAACTGGACCATACCATAATACCAACATTGTGAACGCAATCGTGCAGTCAGAATCAGCGAGAAAAACAACAGCAAAGAGTTACGGCTGCCCGAACCTAGGTAGTGCCTACGACAGTCTGTGAGTCCAAACAGGGCCACATAGTAGAAGACATGGACCCTAGGCACAGCATGATGCTGCAGACGCAACGGCACAACCACAAACAGTGCTGGGTGCATGTGGACAGCATCTGCAGTGGCAGTGACCGCCGGCGTCCCGACCGTCGAGGAGGCTTGCCGATGGAGCTGAGCACGTCGCGGAGAGAGGAGGCTCCAACGAATTGTGAGTGGGTCTTGGTGTGTGTCGGCTCCACCGAACGACACTCCAGCATCTTCGAGTCTCGCTGGCAGTCATCTGCACGCCGATGTACACAAGCCGAGAGGACACAACGGAGTACAATGAGAGCTACACGAAAACCAACACTCCCCCATGACTAATAGGCGTAGTGCACATGTGCGGGCAGAGATGCAGTCAACAATCAGACTCCCCCAGGCCACGCAGAGACGTAGGCAAGAGCAAAGACAGTCACTCATGGACGCACGCCGACCAAACTCACAGCCTTCTTGAACGAGTCGCGCTTCAGAACCTTGGTTAGGAAGTCAAGCAGTTGCCATGCTGTCTCAACCCACACGATGCTGATGTTGCCGTCATGCAACAACAAACGCACATAGCGATACTCAACGTTGATGTACTTTGTGCGTGTGTGATGCATGTCGTCATTGTCCGCGATGGCCATGGCACTCACATTGTCACAGTGCAACGTGATGGATGCAACAGACTGACGCAACTCGAACAACAGACAACGCAACCACACTCTCACACGCGCTTGAGCCAAGAGAAGCATACTCAGCCTCAGCAGTGTTGCGTGCAATGCACCTCTGCTTCCACAGCGCGAGGATACAGTTGTGTCGCTTATGACAAAGATCCAGTCCATGCGATTCTTACCGTCAGGACCGCCGGCCTAGTCACAGTTGGTGTAGCCTACCGTGACAACAGACGACTGGCGGTGGAACATTAGACCTCGCCGAGGAGTCGAGATGACATAGCGCACTACTCGGATCACGGTGTCCAAGTGGAGGTGACGCGGCTTTGAGAAAATTAGGCCAGGAGGTTGACGACGAACGCGATGTCTTGGCGCGTTGTCGTCGCCGGGAACATGAGTGACCCAATGACTCGCAGGTACGTGGTCACGTCAACTGGCTCCCTCACAACAGCTGGGTGAGGACTCTTCAGCTTCACCTAGCCATCAGGTGACATGGGTGAAGATGCGCTTGGCACGAGTGGCAGGTCCTCCGCAAAGCGGGTGGACAGAGTTTGCTTATAGGCAGCCTGATGGATGTGCAGGACGCCCTGGGAGCAATCATGCTCGAGCTCCATGCCCAAGAAGACTCGGGCAGATCCGAGATCCTTCATCTGGTAGGCGGCGTGCAGCAATTCCTTGACACGCTGGATGACAGCCGTGTCTTCCAACGCGATGAGGAGGTCGTCAATGTAAATGAGAGCAGTAGCAAAAGTGTGACCTCGCGGACTGACAAACAGTGCGAGGTCAGCGGTGCTGCACTGGAGCCCGCCGCGAAGGAGCGTGTTGCTGATCTCCTAGTTCGAGCACCGAGGCGACTTCTTCAGGCCATAGAGGGCCTTCCGCAACCGCCAGACTCTCCTACTGCCATAGTTGAAGCCTGGGGGCTGCACCATGCAGAGCTCCTGACCCTCTAGTGAGCCATGGAGAAAAGCGTTGCTCACGTCCAACTTATGCAGCTCCCAACCATGTTGGACAACCAGGCCGAAGAGCGCCCGGCTAGTGGAAAACCGGCCAACTGGGGCAAAGATCTGGTCGTAATCGACCCCAGGGATCTGGGCAAACCCTTTTGCTGTGAGACGGGCCTTGTACTTGTCCGGGGACCCGTCGGGTTTCCACTTGCGCCGAAAGACCCACTTTGCGCCGATTGCCTTCCGACCTGGAGGAAAGTCGACGAGGTCTTACATGTGGTGCTGTCGGATGGCAGCGAGTTCATCGTCGTAGGCAGCATCCTAGTGTGCGGCCTCAGGAGAGGCTCGTGCCTTGTGCAAGGTGGCTGGGTCCTCCGGGCGTGTTGTGGAGCGGACTAAGAGAGCGTGTGCATGTTGAGCTCTACGTGGGATGCGCGCGAGTGTAGCCACGACACCATGCCGATGCTAGTGATGAAGCATGACGTAGCCCAGTGCGGAGCTCGGGTGAAGGTCTGCAATGATGGTCGAGGTGGTCAGGCCGAGGGCCTTGGTGCCGGGATCCCCACTCACGATCGTGGGAGTGGAGGAGACACATGGAGCCACAAAGGGGCGAGGTGCCACGGAGCGCAGAGCCACGGTCTGTGCACTCACCAACGGCCTGGGTCGAAGGCTATCGCCTGGGCCACGTGTGTATCGTGGTAGGGCAGGAGATGGCACTATGTCCGACGGGCCGACGGAGGCGGACGGGGCTGCTGGCCCAGAGGGGCCAACGGATGCAGCCAGGGCTGCTGGCCCCAAGGGGTCAGCGGACTCTACAGGGGCTGTTGGCCTGGAGGGGCTAGTGGACGCGAATAGGTGTGTTGGCCCGGAGGGGCCAGTGGACGCGACTGGGGTTGCCGGCCCGGAGGGGCCTGTGGACGCGACTGGGGCTGCCGACCCGGAGGGGCGAGTGGACGCGACTGGGGCTACTGGCCTGGAGGGGCCAATGGACGCGAATAGGGCTGCCGGCCCGGAGGGGCTAGTGGACGCGACTGGGGCTGCTGGCTTGGAGGGGCCAGTGGACGCGACTAAGGCTATTGGCCCGGAGGGGTCAGTGAATGCGACTGAGGCTTCCGGCTCGGAGGGGCCAGTGGATGCAACTCGGGCTACCGGCCCGTAGGGGCCGGTGGACGCAAATGGGGTTGTTGGACCGGAGGGACCAGTGGACACAACTGGGGCTATCTGCCCTGAGGGGCCAGTGGACGCGACTGGAGCTGCCGGCCCGGAGGGGCTGAGGGATGTGTCACCCAGAAGCGGCAGAACGGAAAACGGACTCACCACTCCCCAAGGCGACGGGATAGACACGGACAAGCCGGAGAAAATGAGGTCGTGGGGAAACAGATCCTCAAAGAAGAGGGCATCGCAAGACGCGACGATGTAGTGCCGGGATGGATCCCAGAAGCGACAGGCTTCGGATTGATGAGAGACACCGAGGAAGGTGCAGGGACGTCCACGGGGGGCGAGCTTGCCGCCCTATTGTGGGACGGGCAGCCACACAATGGCCACGCAGCCCCAGACGCGAGCTGGGCGGAGGTCAGCGCGCTGACCACACCGATGTAGGTACGGTGTGGACTGGCGAGGAAGGGGACCGTGGGGAATCCGGTTCCAGACCTATGTCATGTAGGTCATGGTTTCAAAATAGAAGCCATCATAGAGACCTCACTCGACCCGCATGGTGTGGACGACGTCGGCCATGGTACGGTTCCACCGTTCGGAGACACCATTTTGGGCGGGTGTGTAGAGCGCAGACGTCTCATGGTGGATGCCGCGGGAGGCGAGAAAGGTCATGGTCTCACCCATCACGAGCAACAGAGGCGGTCGATTCACCAGCCATTTTGACACGAATTTATGACTAACTACTAAAGCATGATTCAAATTTCAACGGTGTTTCATCCCCAAACCGACGGACAAACCGAGCGGACAAATCAGACGCTCTAACAACTGCTCTGAACACTATGCGAACCTCATGGGATGGATTGGACACAAATCTCCCGACTGCCAAAATCACATATAATTCAGCAGTTTCCACCGGAACATGTTAAATCCAAAATGAAGTGGTGTATGGAAAACTTCTCGCCACTCCAGCCGGACTACGGAGTCGTAATAATATTCCAGCAGTCAATGTGTAACGACAAGACTTCACCACCGTGTGGGAGGAAACACGGCAAACTCTCGCGAAGACACAAGCAACGATGAAGCAAACAATTGATAGACATCGTAGCGATGGCATCTTCACCGTTAGCGACAAAATCCTCATCACTGCGAACATCAAGCTCCGTAGATCCTACTGATCAAGTTCAAGCCCCGATGGTTAGGACCGTTTGAGATCGAGCGCATGGAAACCCCTATGGTTGCTCGAATCAAACTCCCTGACACGATGCAAGTTCATCCGGTATTTCATCTCTATAGACTCGAGCACTACGGAGACCCAGAAGAAAATTTCCCTCGCACAGATGTCCCTCCTCTGCCTCCTGTTCAAGTGGACGAAGACACGGAGTACGTCATCGAGGATATCCTCGGCCATCGACGACAAGGCAAGATGACAGAATATCTCGTTAGGGGGCACGGCTACGACGCCGCGCATAACAGCTGGGAGCCATACGTGAACCTCCGAGACATCAATCATCTCATTGACGACTACTACCGCCGTCTCCGGGCCACAACTACTTTCACGTCGGGACGTCGCGGCTAAATGGGGGGGAAGTGTTACGTGCCAGACGTACACGAGTCCCTAATCTTCTAGAGTGGGCATTTATGTTATTACACGAACAACCCATCGCGTCGCGAGGACCGTGATTTTCACTCCAACGGCCGAGGGCAAACCGGCCAACTGCCTCGTCCCCAGTGGATATTCTCTAACCTTCTTACAGTTTGGATTACTCTCGCAAACCTACGAATAGAAGTATCACGACCTTTCGGTCGAATTCTCGACCACTCTCGAAGAATCTGGACTAATGAAGATGCATCACACATCTTCACCATTGATACTTGGAGACGCGTGACTTCTCGGCAGACCTCTTCAAATCTGACCATTCATGACGTGACTCTGCACGCGCCGCTCTACACTTGACCCAACGACCCCGGCTTTGCTTCATTCGCATTTCGTCACTTGTATGTATATATTCGACGATTTCAACAGTTGTCATCGAAGCGCGATTAATGCTAATTACAAATTGCTCAAGTGTCCCAAATTCTAAATTGCGTTTTGCTCCGCAACTTCTACTTGTTCACCATCTACGTTGTGTTCAGCGCGACAACCATGTCATTGTTTGGTTTCATACACTACCCACAAAATCCCATTGACGATGTCACAATGCTATGTTCTTTAGTCGTGCGAATGATTTTGTCAGAAACGCGTGTGGTATGGCAGCGACCATCACTTGTTTGACGAAGAGGACACGAATACCTTTGGGACGACATGATAATCGGAATGGGACAGACTTTGTTATCGGCCGCGTCATCTATGGATGGACCCCTACCACTGTTGTTTTTTTCATCGGCGGATGCCTTCATTATTTCATCTCATGGGTAAATTCCGATCAAACCACTTGCCGTTGCTTACCTACGGGCTAGCCATGCAGAAACTGTGGCTGTAGGAAGCATGCAACAAATACTAGGATAGAACACGCCATGTTTCTGACATGTGATATCATGATGACATCAATTCTAGGACGCTTTTCTGTACGGCTTAAATGGTACATGTGCGGTGCAAATATGTTATCTCAGATATGTTTGCCCCTCTCTAATTTCTCCCCCAGACTCCACACCTGGGCTTGCTGCGGTGCTGTAGACCCCGCATCATTCCGTACCGGCGCTAAACAAATCTTGAACTACCCCCGGTTCGAAAGCGGACCTCAGTTCTAGATTCTCTCATGGTTCCTCCGTCGAAGGCAGTTTTCCCGCCACGATTCGATCCACAACGGTTGTGTCGTGGGTCCCGGAACGACAGCGGGCCTTACCCACCCTTCTCCAGCTGGCAGCCAATGAGACTGGCGGAGGGAGACGGGAGAGGGGTTGGAGAGGCGCGCGTTGCCGACTGACCATCGATCGATGAACAATCGACTGTCGTCGAACGCCGATCTATGGCGTATGGCACTGCAGTGCGGCCGTGGTATGGTATGGTATATTTTGGTGCGGTCTGGTATGGTATGGTATAGTATGGTATGGTATGGTATGGTATAGTATGGTATGGTATGGTATGGTATGGTATGG